>JAHIAM010004973.1:0-32525 GCA_021605205.1 Aegilops longissima | reverse complement strand
CAAAGAAATCTTCACTTTGAACTTTGCTTGGTTGAGAACGGATTCTTTGCTTGGGCAGAGGGGTGTCGTGAGTTGCATCACCACCTCAGAATCGAAGTTCAGTGTTCTTCACTCGAGGAATTTCTTGTTCCTCAACAAAAGTACCGAGGATTAGCAAGAGCAGCAGCTTCATCAAAGACTAGTGGCTGGAATTTCTTCATGCACGTAACCAGTGGGTTGATTTTCTTCGAGTCCATTTGGACAGTTTGTGCAGGGAGTGAGGAACTTGTTGGAGCGGGTGAAGAGAGGAGTATTGGGATGCCGATTTTCCAAAAGTCATCATTTATCACCGAGTGGTGCATCCAATATCCACATCTTCATTTTCAATTTCTCAAGACCGCTTGAGGAATTTCATAGTCCGATGAGGAAATAACTGGCTTGAAGGGATTGCTTCCACTTCAATTTCTTCATCAATTTTCTCCGACGGCAAAGAGATTGATGTTCTTCATCGATCCGATTGGGATCTCATAGTCTTCTCCAAAAGGAACAACTTCCTTTGATGGTATGGAGGAAATTGAACAGATCAATTGGGTTTTCAAATGAGTTGGTCATTGGCTTCATTTTCTTCGCAGTCAAGAATCGACGAACTGATGCTTTCCTTTTTCACAGCAGAGCTCGCTCGCAGCCTTTGGTTTTCTTCACATCGTATGTATGGAAGAATTGAGTTGGAGTTACGCAGGAGGAGCCGAGGAATTTGGTGCGCTTTCTTCAGAGCAACTGATGCGCTCTCTGCCTTGAGTACTTCTTCAGCGCACTACTAGTGGGTGCCCCGGAAATTTCTTCAATGGGCTGGAATGGGATCATCAGCCCGAATCAGCATTTTCTTCAGCAGTTGAACATCATCGCTGGCCGGTATTTTCTTCAAGAGGCTGAGCCGAGGCTTCACCGAGGAATTTCATGTTGCAATCGGGCAGCAACATTTGTGAATTTCTTCACAAAGTTGATTTAATCTGGTCTTGGCCTTGCCAATCAAAGCATAGTAGGAATCAAGTTTTTGCCGAGGTCTTGAATATCGTTTGACCGGAGAAGTTCCTCGTGTCATCTTGACAACGCTTTTCTTCGTGAACTTCTCCTTCCTGTATTGAGCCTTTTGATTTCCCTCGCTTTCTCAAACTTCCATTTTCTTCAGCGATGAAGTGAGTTAGCGATGACTTTGACTAGGTGTCGATGAAGATCAGCAGAGGGGTATTGGGATCATTGTGCCGAGATCAATAAAGTCGAGGACTTTCTTCGGATCCAATAGCAGGGCACAGATGTACCTTTGGCTCTAGCAGCCCTTACTTGACGGTCTCTCGATGATTTCCGCAAGTTCTTCATCGACGCTCATCATCGATGGTACATGGAATGCAACCGCTTTTCCTTGGCTAGGTCGAGGACCTCGCCCAAATGTTGCTTTGGTCTTCAAATGAGCGGGCCGATGAAGAAATGGGGCAGCCGAGAACTTGCAGAGATGCTCGAGGCAATTGAAAACCAGGGTCCTTTGACAAGTAGCCAGTGCACAGGAACTCAAGGTTTGGCGGATCTGTTGAGGACTTTGGTGGAACGGCAGCAGGTGGAGGAAATTGCTTGGAAGGTGTCACGAGGAACTTGGCCGTGAGGGCGCAGTGATAAAGCACTTGGCTTATGAGCAGGCTTCTTTTTGCATTGATTTCTCGTTTGACCGAGACCTGTATAAGAGCAGCAGCGTAATCCTCATTGAATTTCTTCACCGCCTCCTTTGCTTGCTTTGCCAATTTTGCTTGACGCTTAGCCCATTCATCGTGAAAGTCCTCACCTCGCTTGATGCTTGGGATCAGCTACTTGGCCAAAGCCAAAGGAGCTCTTGGGCATGGAGGATTTAAAGCTTAATTTCTTCATGTACTTAGGAGTTACATATCTATTCCTTCCATTCCTGCGCCCATCTCCGCTCAATCTTCCGAATGCGCACTTTATGCTGATTTTTGCTTTCTTCATCCGTGCAGTGAGTCGCATATATTTCCTCGTGGATTTCAAACGCAGTCATAACCTCAGGTTTCTTTTCCTCCCTCTCATGCTTTCACCGCCCCGCCATTTTCTTCAGCTTGAGGAAATTGAAAATTGAGTTTTCTCAAGAAGTATGCAGTTTTTCTTCGAGGAACGCTGCAAATGAGTTAAGTTGATGAGAACCTAGGATTCAAAGAATGACATTTGTACCTGTGAACAGAGTATAGGTGCGAGGAATTTGGAGAGGTCATATGCTCTCGTAAGGTTTTTCAAAAGAACAAGTTTTGAGGATTTTGACCAGATGAGTTTTGAAGAATTTCACTGCTGCGCTTTTTGTCTTAGGTTCTAGAGTTGTATAGATCGAGGATCCACACAATTGAGGAATCTTGAAGAAAATCATTGCTTAGAGAAACGAATCAAGAGATTTGAGGTGTTCATATGTGAGGATTTGAAGAATAAACACCTTTGAAGAATTTGAAGAGGATTTGAGAATCAAAGCGAGTAATAAAAGTAACTTTTAATTTACTCCAAGTGAAGAACACGACTTAACTAAGAAGAACGATTGGGAAGTTCGTCTGCTCAGATCTTCCACGCCTCTAACTTGGCAGAGGAAATCAGCTGCATGCGATGGCGGAGTGAAGATTTCCGCTGTCGGCGCGAGTACGCCGGGCGACGAGGTCAAGGCAATGAAGCTTTTCCTCACCGGCGATTTATGGAGAAGCGCGGCGCTTAGGGTTTGAGGAGCTCGAGCGGAGAGAGAGGTCGAAGAGTAAAAGAGTGAGGAAGGGAGAGGGTATTTATAGACACGGTGAAAACGGATCGCCCAAGATTTAGGACTAACATGCCCTGACCATTTCCTTCACGACATGTGTCACCCACGCATCGGTAGTGGAGATCGTACGATCGTGGTGAATAAAGTAATGCATCGTGGGATGCGGAACGGTTTGAGCGGTAAAAGCGAAGGTTTGATAAGATTAGTTTATAAAGTTCCGCTCGCAATTTCTTCACCTGTCGTGACACAAAGAAGATTTTGAACGAGTTTCAAAGTAGAACGACATGAAGAATTTGTGAATGGATTGGGTTGAGTATAGCATAGAGGGGAAGGGTCCGATCACATTCACTTAGCGTAAAAAAACGATTTGAAGAAATAGCCATAAGTGAATGCAGAGGACATAGATCCATATATATATATAGCCAATGAAGAAAGACGACGAAAAAGTGAAGATTTTGCAAAGTTGAAGAATTTGAAAACTCAAGAATTTCAAAACTGAGGAAAACTCAAATTGAAGATTTTCAACTTTGGTGGTGGCGTGACCCACCGATAAGAATGATGATTTCATACACCGCATAATTGTCGAGGGTTCTCGAGAATCAAATTCTTCATTAATTTCTTCACACTTAGAGTGTTATTCTTCATTGATTGAAGAAAACGCTTTCTTCATGTGTTGCACATCTAAGTCATCAATTTTGCATAAGTGTTAGGATGTGTGCCTTTTCAAAGAACGCTCAAGATTCTAAGATATTTAGCTCACACCGCAACTTGCTAAATCTCTTCTCATCCAAGGGCTTAGTGAAGATATCGCTAGCTGTTCTTCGCCTTCACGTGCTCGATGGAGATGTCGCCTTCAACACATGATCACGAAGAAAATGATGACTAATTTGAATGTGCTTTGTCTTCGAGTGTTGAACTGGTTGTGAGCAATCTTGATGGCACTCTCATTGTCACAAAGAGAGAGGCACATTCTTCACGTTGATGCCGTAGTCCTTGAGGGTTTGCTTTATCCATAGTAATTGAGCACAACACGAGCCAAAGCAAGAAATGTATTCAGCTTCCGCAGCGGGATGCTGATACGCAGTTCTGCTTTCTTCGAGGACCAATGCACCAAAGATCGTCCGAGGAAATGACAAGTACCAGATGTTGACTTATGGTCCACACGATCACCAAAGATAGTCGAGTCGAATATCCAATGAGATCAAAAGTAGAGCCCTTGGGGTACCATAATCCTAGTGTTGGTGTGTGAGCTAGATATCAAGAATATGCTTCACAGCCTTTATGGTGTGATTCCTTCGTGTAGCTTGAAATCGGGCACACATGCAAACACTAAGCATTATATCTGCCTAGATGCACATAAGTACAATAAAGAACCAATCATGGAGCGGTATACCTTGTGATCAAGTCAATACCATTTTCATCAAGGCATAGATGGCCATTTGTGGGCATAGGAATTTTGACACCTTTGCAATCTTGCATGCCGAATTTCTTCAGACATCTTTGAGGTATTTCTCCGAGATATGAATATGCCATTGTGTTGTTGATTTAATTTGAAGACCTAAGAAGAATTTCAACTCTCCCATCATAGACATTTGATATTCTTCACTCATCATGTAGGCAAATTCATCACTATAACGTTGGTTAGTACAGCCAAAGATAATATCATCAACATATATTTGGCACACAAACAGTTCACCATCATAAGATTTAGTAAAAGAGTAGGATCGAGTGAACTGGTGTAAAGCCATTCTTCACGAAGAATTCCTTCAATGTATAATACCACGCCTCGAGGGCTTGCTTGAGGCCATAGAGGGCCTTATTTAGTCTCAAGACTTTGTCGATTCTTTGGATCTTCAAACCGGGGTTGAGCAACATATACTTCTTCCTCAAGCTTACCATTGAGGAATGCACTTTTCACATCCATTTGATATAAAGTGATATTGTGATGGTTAGCATAGGCTAGTAATATGCTAATAGACTCAAGTCTAGCGACAGTGCAAAAGTTTCATCGAAATCAATTCCTTCAACTCGCGTAGCCTTGAGCTACTAGTCGTGCTTTATTCCTCACCACAAGACCATTTTCATCTTGCTTGTTGCGATAGATCCACTTTGTGCCAATGATATTATGCTTGCAGGATCTGGACGCTTGACCAGCCTCCCGACGTTGTTGAGCTTGAACTGATGTAATTCTTCTTGCATGGCCTGAATCCACCCTGCCCGTAAATGCTTCATCTACCTTAGTGGGCTCTGGATAGAGACAAAAGCATAGTGCCCACAAAAGTTAGATAAGTGTGAAGCTTTTGAGCGCAGTGAGAGGACTCGCGCTTCAATGTCATCGATGATCTTCTCCACTTGTACTTCTTTTGCAACGCGAGGATGAGCTGGTTGTCTTCGAGGAATTTGATCATTTTCTCAAAGACCATTTTCTTCAGATTATCTTCAGTGCATCACTCGACGCTCTTCACAGACAGAATGAATTCTTCAGCAGTTTCTTCAAGAGGGAATGACATCCTCAGCTGCCTTTGAACCCGATAGAATCCTCAGTGCTGGTTCATCTAACATGTAGGTAGGTGCTCTTTGCAGCCATTAGTTTCATCGAATCAAGACATCTACAAAGGTCAACAATCTTGTGAAGTGCGATGTTGAAGACTCAGAGGTGTGCGTAGTCCTTTCCGTAACCAAGCATAAACCTTCATGTGCTTTCGGTGCAAATTTAGAGTTGTGGTGAGGATCTCTAATCCAGCATTTAGCAATCAAGACTTTGAAATAACTTACATTAGGTTTCTTGTCGCTGAGGAGTTCATAGGCAGTCTTCTTGAAGAATTTGTGAAGATATACTGCTGATGATGTGGCATGCAAGGTCAATTGCTTCAATCCGTAAACGACTAGGCGCTTTGTATTCATTAAGCATAGTGCTAGCCATCTCAACCAGAGTTCTGTTTTGCGCCCACGACGCCCATTTTGCCGAGGAGTATAAGGAGCAGATAACTCATGAGTAATACCAAGTTCATTAAGATAGTCATCAAGACCGAATTCTTGAACTCAGTTCCATTGTCACTCCCGATGTGCTTGATCTTCACACCAAAGTTAGTTGAAGCCCTCGAGGAAAATCGCTTGAAGATTTCCTGCACTTGATTCTTGTAAGTAAATGTGTACCCATGTGTAACGAGAGTAATCATCAACAATAACAAAGCCATATAGTGATGCTTCATTAACGACACTGAATAATGATTGGGACCAAAGAGGTCCATGTGAAGCAATTCAAGGACGAGTAGTGGTCATGATAGTCTTCGCTGGATGCTTGGCCTTGGTCATTTTTCCAGCTTCACAGTTCGCATGGGTGATCCTTGAGGAATTTGGCATTCTCAATGCCAATGACATGCTTCTTCTTCGCAAGCGCAGTAAATTCCTCATGCCTGCGTGACTAAGTCGTCGATGCCATAGCCAGCCTTCCAAGCTTTTGCAAGTAGGCACACGGCTGGTTGTGGTCCCGTAGATAAGTCAACAATATACAAGTCTCCTCTCCTAAAGCCTTCAAGACTTTGGAATTGTCACCTTCCATAATCACAACACAACGATATTTGCCAAAGATAACAACCATATCAAGATCACAAAGCATTGAGATCCATATGAGGTTATATCCTAAAGACTCAACAAGCATGACTTTGTCCATGTGCATGTCCTTAGAGATAGCAACCTTACCAAGTCCCAATACCGACTTTTGCCTTTGTCAAGAAAGATGATATGCTTCAGATGTGACGGTGATAAGGTAGCATCCATCAATAGATTCTTGTCACCACCATGTGATTTGTACATCCACTATCGAGAACCCACTCAGAGGTTTTGGGTTGATCATCCCGCAGATGAATTAGTACAACTTACGATCTCATATACTTCATCGCTGAAGAATATGATATCAAGTTCATCGATGAATTTCATCACCAAGATTCGATAAGCAAGATGAGGACGCAGAAATGAAAGTTCATTTCATCATGATTAGCCTCAAGGCCCTTCGTGCAATTTTGTCGTGCCCCCAGAAATTCTTCAGACGTTAAGACACGCCTAGAGACCTGACCCTGCAGAAGAGATTAGTTCTTTTTATTCACCACCCACATCTCAAGGTGGCAAAGAGTTCATCATTCTCATGAGCACCATACGAGAATGGTGGCATAGAGGCCAAACCATTTCGCTTTCACATAAGAGGGGTTAGGTAAGCATATGAATAAGCAGAAATTCTTCGAGGACTTATGAACATATTGGTTTGAAGAATAATGCACATATTCATAGCCCTTAGCTCTACCTCGTGAAACAGAGTTGTTAGCACGATGATAATCATATGAGGACTTTGATCCTTTGAGGAATTTGATCCACGTGAGGAATTTGGTCCATATGAGGACTTGGATCCATATGAAGAATTTGGTCCATATGAAGAATTTGATCTGAGGTTCCTATTCTTCACTGTGGTGTCATGAGGACATTCACCAAGACTTTCAAGGCACTTCTTGGGAACCCAGATTTTCTTCATAGGGGAACCGCTCCTGCAGCTTAGTACCAACATATCTAGCAAATACTTCACCATTCTGATTTTTGAACAGTTTATAGTTGAGTCAAATGACTCATCGCAGAATGAGGAAATTCGCATGTGAAGTCAGATAAGGTAGATGGATCATCAGAGGTCCCTTTGCAGAACCCATGAGGTTTTGGGATACCGCCAAAGCTTCCAAGACGCTCCATCAAGATTGAGTTTCCTCTCAAAGGCAATACCTCTTCCTAGGGTTCCTGTTAGGATCTGCTTTTAAGCACATCACAAAGAGTCTGATGCCCTTTGAGGCTTTTGTACATGCCTGTCATGTACAATTCCTTCAAATCCCTGATCGTCAAGGATACTAGCAATGTCCTCGTGAGGAATTAGTGATAGCAGAGGCAGGTGAAGAATTTGTAATAGTTGAAGCATTTGAACATTCAGTGAAGAATTAGCGATTCACGCTCAATGCACTTTAAGCATGGAGGAACAAATTCTTCTTGAGAAGCGCTGATTTGTAGAGCAAGTAATGAATCGCGCCCTTCTCAAGATCCTCATAACTCGCCTCTTAGCTTCTCAAGATCTTGCTTTTTTGAAGAAATTCATAAGAAAGTTTTCATGATCGATAAGAGAGTGTTATGATGACTTGAAGGTCGCAAGCCTAGACTCAAGTTTCAAGATTTTCAATGTGAGCTTGAGTGCGATCCATTTCTTCACCTAACATATCATCACTCTTATCTAGCATGTTTTGAACCTTTTCAAAAGCCCTTTGTTGTTTTATAGCAATCTTAGAAAGTTTAGAGTAGGGCTTGAGATCCTCATCGATTCATTCTCACTAGATTCAGAGGAGGTGAAATTGAGTACCTTGGCACCTTTTGCCATGAAGCAATAGGGGGAGCGAGTCATCATTTTCCTCATCGTGCTTGTCGGCGAGTCAGTTTTTCAAGGTTGAAGATGGACTTGCTAACGGCGTGAGTAAGAGCCGACTAGCCACACCAGATTCAGATTCTTCTTACCTCCTCTTCCTCATGTTCCTCGATTCAGCTTCAGAGTCCATTTCTGCCAATAAATGCCCGAGCCTTTTTGGAGCTGCTCTCTTGTGAGAAGAAGGTTTTGAGGATTTTGATGATGAAGATTTTGATGATTTCTTCTTTTCTTCGCATCATCGTAACTGTAATCCTTGTGTTTCTTCTTCTTCAATTCCTTTTCCCATCGAGGACAATCTCGGATATAGTGACCAGGTTTCTTGCATTTGTGACAAAGTCTTCTTATAGTCACTAGATGAGGAATCACCGCTTCTTGAGGTTTTTCCAAAGCGACCACGCCTTGAGAATTTCTGAATTTCTTCACTAGCGTGCTAGCTCCTCGCCAAATTCTTCAGATCTCCTAGGCTACTACCGTAGTCTTCACTCTCGCATTCGCACACAGCCTTGGCCTTCGTGGCACGTGTTTTTCCATAGCCGTAACCATATAGATCTCTTTTCAGCAAGTCGGAACTCGTGAGTATTTAGCCTTCGAGGATATCGCAGGATCAAGAGACTTGTAGTCAGCTCGTTTTGTATCATCGCTGTAGTATCAAATGAGGAATCGTTTATCTTAGTAATTTCTTCACCACCTCATGGTCGGTGATGTCAAGGGCACCCAAAGGCTTGAAGCTCATTTGAGATGTCAAGAGGCGATCAAGGTTTGTTGAACATTTTCGTTGTCAGTCTTTTGAAGCGTTGAAGAGATTCCAAGAACATCAACTCGAGAGTCACGCTTGAGTTGAGACACCTTCATTTACTTTTGACAGCCTGTCCTGTATGAGTTTGGCAGATTCCAAAGCACCCACTCTTCCATATTGACTTTTGCTCGATGGCTACATATGATATTCTTCGCTTGAGAATCGAGTTGCTTGAATCTCTTCACATCAAGATCATTCGTAGAAGGTGTGACCGAGGAAACACCTTTTGTCACAACATATCGTAGATCGTTGTCAATTGCTTCAAGATGCATTCGCATTTTGTTCTTCCAAGAGGGGTAGTCCGTCCCATCAAGGTAGGACACCTCGTTGAGACCTTGATCATACCTCGCGGTCGATATAACTAAAACCTGTGTGGTTAAACTAAATCACACGTAACAAGGGAGTACCTTGCTCGATACCAATTGAAAGTGCTATATCGACTAGAGGGGGTGAATAGGCGATTTTATGAATTCTTCATCGAGGAATTTGCCGTGAGGAAATTCCTTAACTAAGAAATACTTGCAGCGGAATAAGTACTCGTAAGTAAGCATAACAGATTACAAGCATTGTCATCATGATGAAATGAAGACAATCACGGAGTACAAAAAGCGTAATCACAGGATAACACAAGATGAAGACAAACAGATCAAGAAATTGAACCGAGGAAATTGAGAAAGTCTTCACCAAAGTCTTCAAACACAGATATGAACAAACACTCAACACAAGAATGAGTAAATGAAAGGGTTGAGGAAATAGAACCAGTTAGGTTGGTGAAGACAATGATTTGTAGACCAGTTCCAACTGCTGTCTCAGCTTGTACGTCTGGTTGGAGCGGCCGAGTATTTAAACTCGAGGACACACAGTCCCGACACCCAAATACCGAAAGCACGCAGCTCAGACACCAAGTCCTCACCAGATTCTCCTTGAACTAAGGTCACGCAGACTCGGTCCAATCACTGTGGTAAGTCTTTAGGCGACTTCCAAACCTTCACATACTTGGTCACTTGGCATCCACCCACCTTTCATGACTTCATTCGCTTGCACCCACCCACCTTTCATCATTCCATTCAGCCACTCGATGCGATGACTGGCCCGTAGCATCACACACAAGCTCCGCTTCACTAACGTAGCTGAAAATGACAAGGTCACCTATGCCACATACCATCTAGAAGGTCCCGCTAGTCTTTGGTGGCGTAACTATGAGGCTATGCTTCCACCTGGTCGATTCCTACCGAGAGATTTCACCGAGGCTTTTCGCAAGCATCACATTCCCCAAGCCCTCATCGATCGCAAGAGAGAAGAGTTCTGTAGTTTCACCCAGGTAAGATGGCTGTTGATGCTTACAAAGAGAGTTTGAGAACCTTGCCCGCTATGCTTCAAGAGGTGTCCACGGACGCCAAGAAGCTGTGCTAGGTTCCTAAGGGTCTCAACCCCAAGTTGCGCCGTGATCTCCACTTGCACCATTGCAATACATTCCAGTGCTCTTGTGAACAAGGCCATTAACGCAGAGACAACTCAGCTCACTTACGAGGAGTCTCGTAAGAACACCCATGAGTTGGGATCTTCTTCCGTTCGGTCACAGGCGCCGGATTTGGGTTCCAAACTCCGCTCTTCCTCCTGGGTATACACCGACGCCATCTTATGTGGCGCCTCACCCGGTTCACTTATATGCTCCACGCAGGCCTATTGGTGGACCACCTGCCAATACGGGTCCACGTCCTACCTCCAGGATTTGCTACAAGTGCGGAGAGCCAGGCCACATTGCCCGTATTTGTACTCAGACCAGAGTTGCTCCACCCCAGCCCGAGAAGTCTGTTGGCCGTGGTAGTAAGCCATTGTGTAAGATGATCAGTGCCAAGTCAGCTCCCACTGAACATGGACGTGTGCATCACGTCTCAGCTAAAGACGCTCATGATGATCCAGATGTTGTTCTTGGTACACTCCTTGTCAACTGTCATCCAGCTTCGGTTCTATTCGATACTGGAGCATCTCATTCCTTCATTTCTGAAATCTATGCCCGCTTGCACGACATCTCATTTTGTGATATGCCCTCCCCGCTACTCATTCAAACTCCTGGATCCAAATGGCAAACTTCTTGTGTAAGCCATGGTAACGAAATCCTTGTTGATAGACTTGTATTCCTTGCCTCACTCATAGCCCTCAAGTCTTCGGATATTAACATCAACTTGGGTATGGACTGGATGACAGCTCATCATACCAAGATTGATTGTTACACCAGGTCTGTTCAGCTCACACACCCCTCTGGCAAGATAGTCACTGCTCCACTAGAGTTGCAAAGCGCCACTTATTCTCTTAATGCCAGCCCTCTTCCGCACCTTGAAGATATCCCAGAGTCCGTGACTTTTCTGGATGTCTTTCAGAGGAACTGCCAGTGTTCCACCCGATGAGATGTAGAGTTCGCATAGATCTTATCCCAGAACCGCCCCAATTTCTAGGAGACCTTACAAGATGGCACCCTTAGAACTAGCCGAGCTTAAGAAACAACTTGATGAGTCCTTGCAAAAGGGTTTCATCCGCCCTAGTTCTTCTCCTTGGGCTTGCCCTGGCCCTGCTTGTCAAGAAGAAGGATGGTACGGACCGGATGGTTGTAGATTATCGTCCCGCTAATTTGGTTACGATAAAGAACAAATATCCGCTTCTCAGATCAACGATCCGTATGATCAGCTCGCCGGATCCTCGCCTTTTTCTAAGATGGATTTGAGGTTAGGATACCACCAAATCAAGATCGAAACGGGACATCCCCAAGACAACCTTTGTCACTGTTATGGCCAAGACGAGTACACCGCCATGTCCTTTGGTCTAACCAATGCTCCAGCTACCTTCTCCCGCTTGATGAACTCGATCTTCATGGAGTACTTAGATAAGTTCGTCGTGGTTTACCTCGATGATATCCTTATCTACTCAAGAACGAGGAAGAGCATGCCAACATCTTAGACTTGTGCTAGAAAACTCGAGAGCACCGCCTTTATGCCAAGTTCTCCAAGTGTGAATTTTGTTGCCGTAAGTGACCTACCTAGGCCACGTAATCTCCGTAAGGGCATTGCAGTCAATCCCGAGAGTTAAGGCCGCTCGATTGACTCCACCAAACCGTTAAACAAGTTAGGAGTTTCTTGGTCTAGCCAGCTATTGTCGCCGCTTTGTTGAAAACTTCTCCAAAGTAGCCAAACCCTCACGGAACTTCTCAAGAAAGATAAAAGTTTGAGTGGTCCCCACAAAGGTGAGTACAGCTTCAGAGCTGAAAAGACCTGACTTCTGCTCCCATACTTGTGCCACCGGATTTCACGAAGGACTTTGTTATTCATCGTGACGCCTCACGATGTGGTCTAGGTTGCATTCTTATGCAGGATCGCATGTGATTGCCTATGCATCTCGACAGCTTGCATCCACATGAGGAGAATTATCCTACACATGATCTAGAGCTTGCAAATGTAGTCTATGCACTCAAGACCTGGCGACATTACCTTCTTGGTAAACGCTATGTAGATCTACACCGATCACCGTAGTCTCAAGTATATCTTCACCCAACCAGATTCGAACCTTAGGCAAAGACGATGGTTGGAGTTGATCTCAGATTATGATCTAGGATTACCTACACCCTGTGCAAAGCCAATGTTATGGCTGATGCGCTAAGTCAGAATCCTATTGCAACAATCTCATGTTGCAATAGGTCAACCACTTCCATGAGGAATTCTCGTAAGCTTAACCTTCACATTGCTCCTCACGGATTCCTTTCACCTTGGTAGCTAAACCTACTCTTGTGGATCATATCATAGAAGCCTGTACATGATACCGATTATCTTGATCAAGAGAAACATTGCCAATGGTATTGTGGTAGTTTCTCTATAGATAATCGAGGTGTCGCTTTTGGGAACCGTCTGTGGTCCCCAAGAAGCAACATCTTCGACAATTGATTCTTAAGGAGGCGATGAATCCTCTCACGATTCATCCCGGTAGTACTAAGATGTATCAGACCCACGCCGAGGTTCCGTGGACTAGGATGAAGAGAGAAATCGCCGACTTTGCCAATTGTGACGCTTTGTCGTCATGTTAAGGGAGAGCATCAAAGGCCTGGCCGGCACTCTTCAGCCTTTAGCTATTCCTCGAATGGAAATGGATAAAGTTGGTATGGACTTCATCACCGGCTTTCCCAAGACCAAGAGAGGGAATAATGCTATCTTCGTAGTCATTGATCGCCTCCAAAGTGGCGACTTCCTACCTGCTCGAGAGAGTATCACTGCTAGTCAGCTCACTGACTTATATATCTCTCTAATAGTTTCACCCATGGTGTTCCACTAGAGATCAATTCAGACCGTGGTAGTCTTTTCACTTCTCATTTCGGAGAGTTTCCAAACTGCCATGGGAACCCATCTTTCCTTCAAGATCGCTTCCACCCTCACCGAGTGGTCGTGGAAAGGGTCAACCAAATTCTCAAGACATGCTTAGAGCTTGTGTTATCTCATTCGGTATGGATTGGGAGAAATGCCTTCCTTTCGCCAATTTTCTTATAACAATAGCTACCAATCCAGTCTCAAGAAAGCTCCTTTCGAGATTCTCAGATGGACGAAGATGTCGAACACCTTTGAACTGGTCAAACCGTGAAAGATACCTTTGACCGGATATGATCCAGAGGCGAAGAGCAAGTTCGATCATTCGTGAGAATTTGAAAACAGCCCAATCTCACAAAGAGCCAAGATGACCGTCCATAAGGAAGTGGTTTATGAAGTTACGCATAAGGCTTACCTTCGGTTACTCCTCTAAAGGGTACCCATCGCTTCGTATCAAGGGCAAGTTGGCCTCGTTACATTGGTCCTTTCGCATTCTCGCTATACGAGGAGAGGTTGCCTACCAATTAGAACTACCCCACATCTTTCTCGAAGTTCATGATGTCTTCCACGCCTCTCAACTCAGCGCCGCTTCTCGGATCCTATCCACGGAGTGGACCACTAAACGCTTGATCTCCAAGATAACCTCGACATATCGAGCGCATCTGCCTCGCATTCTTGATCAAGCAGAGCGAGTCACTTGACGCCGTAACATCAAGTTTCTCAAGGTTCAATGGTCTCATCATTCCAGAGAGAAGCTACTTGGGAGCGACAAGATCGCCTTCGATCGAGTACCCCGCTTTCTTCCTGTTTAATCTCAATCTCGGACGAGATTCTTTCAAGTGGGGCGAGTTGTCACATCCCTAGTTCTGTATGACCTAGACTAGCTAGTCATGTGTGCATCATGTTTAAATTCCATTTAAGTTTGAAATGAGGATTTGTGAAACCTCGTAATCATTTCTCGAAATGACCTGTATAAAAATTGCTTCAATTTGGCCCAAGAAAATGTTCCTGCTTTCTAAAAATATTGGTCGAGGTAAAATTCCAACCAATATTTTTGGGAACTCGAAGTATTTATTTTGGCCATTTGAATTAATGCAAGAATATTTGCCTTAGATATATATATGTTATATATATATAATATATGTCCAAAAATTATGCTAGTTGTTGAGGAGTTCTGAATAATATAAATAGCTCCTACAAAAATTGGCATAAGAAAATAAATTGATTTAGTAATTTTATTAAATCAAAACATATGTCGAAAAATAGAAAAGAAACAAAACCAGAAATGCTTACCTGCGGCTCACCGAGGCTCTGGCATCGTATGCGCCCAAATTGGCCGCCCGGTTCGTTTCGCCCAGCCCACTCAGGGCATAGCCGCCTTCCTCCTCTTGCCAGAGGCGAGGGGAAGCGGTGTCTGGCGCTGCATGCCGCACGCAGCTGCCTGCCTCGCGCCCTCTCGCCGCCTCGAGCTGCCCGGACGATGCCACGCGCCTTGACCTCTCACTCTCCCCAATCCTCCCTCTCCTCTCTCGCTGACGCCTGAACACCACTGCCGCCGCCGTCATTGCTGCTATAGCCACCGCCTCCCTCGCCTCTCTTCAGGTTCAGAAGCCAAGCCATTGCTCGCTACCTCCGCCGAGCCACGCGACGCTGGAGGCCTCGAACGCCGCCATCGCCATCGCTTTCGCACCGCTGCCCGAGATCGCCGACGACGCCTCCACCAAGACTAGTGCTTCCTCGAGCTCGCTGACCCTCCGCTGGATCCGCCTGTGAGCTCTACTTCATTTCCCATCCTCCTGTGTTAGTTTGCCCCGCTTAGCTAGCTCAGCCGCCGTGCTCGAGACCTCATCGCTGCTGGCCATGGCGCCACTGTACACAAGCTGCCACAGCTCGCAACCGAAGCTCACTGCCTGCTCAAGGCTCACCTGCTTGTTTGCACCTAATCGCAACCTCCCTAGTGCCCCGTAGCACCTAACATTAGCTCAAACAGCATCACATCTTCATGCCATGTTCATGCATCATATTGTTGCATATGCTTGTGTATTGATTGTTGGCACTGCTCTTCGCTAGGTCCTGCTCCGAGACCGATCCAGTACATGTCTAAGGAGCAAGGTTCTGTTGGTCTACCAGCAAGCAAACCCCTTGTTCATTCCGACATAATCCTACTCTCTCGCCTCCTCGCTTCTCGCTATTGCATTAGGACAACAACGATTCATCTGCTACTTTGTGCTGCGGTAGTTGAACCCATTCCTCTGCATGACCTGTCATTGCCACAAGAATAGTTGAAACCCACTAGCATGTGTAGGAGTTGATTGAGCCATGTTGTGTTCCTACCATGCTATGCCTGCTATTGCTTAGAGTTGTGTTGGGTCCGATTCATTGGGAATGGATAGGAGTACAAGGTTTCTATGTTCGATGTCGAGAGTGAAGTGTGTGAACACATTTTGGTAAAGGTAAGGTGAGAGACCATGTAGGAGTACATGGTGGGTTGTCTCACTAGAACCGCCCTAAGCAATCGAGTTCTATGTATGTTGTCCAATGACTCGATACTACCACACATTGGGTTCCGTGAATCGAATTCTCTCGACTTATTAACCAACTTGATCTCTCGGCCCAGAGTCGCAACTAGTTTCTCGTGTTTGTAGGTAGTGTTAGTAGTCTACCAAGTGGCACCCGCCAGTGGGCTTGGGATGACTAGGCACAAGTGGCACGGTGTACCAAGCATAGATCCATCCAGCGAGGTGGGCTTGGGAACCCTGCACATCATTTGGGGGCCGTGAGCGACACCTCGCCGGATCTCCTTGCGGATGGAACCCGAATAGGCGATGAACCCGACTAGAGTCTTGTGTGGTTAGTCGTCGTATTTACACCTCGCCAAAGCTTCCGCTGAAGGTTGCCGAGGTACATGACGGTACATGGTGATAAGTGGTGAGAGCGTGTGAAGAAGTACACCTCAGCAGGTTAACATGATCTATTCAATAACCGGGTCCGCGTTATGGACTTCTTGGATGCTTACGTGGTACATAGACAACTTGAAGTGGATACTATAAAATGCTCAAGACAGTGTGAGTGCTATGGATGGCCTTCTCGTATGGAGACGGAATGAATCCATAGTAGTGTATTGTGTGGTGACTAGTGGACCTGTAGCGCCTATATCACCTCAAGGAAGTTCTCGTAGTCGAGAACAGATAGCCACAGAGTCAAAGCTGGCTTGTCGCAACTAAACCCCACATTACCTCCTTGATACAAGTGCATGTATAATAGGATCTGATGTAAGTCTTGCTGAGTACCTTTGTACTCACGCTGTTTTAGTTATGTTTTTGCAAATGAGACTTCGGTCTTACTAGTGTTCTCATGGACTTCGACAAGTAGCTTGTACCTCAGCTACGATCTTGATCGGATGTTGTAGATAGTCGCTCTTCAGCCTTTTTTCATTTGTAGTTGTCTCAGACTGCATATGTAATGCTTCCGCATGTTGCTTGTATGCTCGTATGATGGGTCTTGTGACCCCTGCTTGCAATAATGCTATGTGGCTCTTCCGAGCCTTTATCTATATGAGTTTGTGTTATGTTGTGATGCCATGTTGTACAGCACATACTTGCATGTTATGCGACGTGTAACGTGTATTGCTATGTGGGATCCGACAACCTAGTTGTCTATCCTTGGTAGCCTCTTATGGGGAAATGTAGTCTAGTGCTTCCACCGAGCCATGGTAGTCCGCTACAGCCCGGTTTACCGGAGTCCCGCTAGCTCAAAGACTACCGCTCCTAACACTTGACTGGCCGGCATGTGATTCACTTCATTCCTCGCTCTGTCCTTCGGGAAATGTCACGCGGTGACATCCGAGTCCTGCCTAGCCTGCTACAGCCCGGTTTCCGAGTCCTGCTACCCAAAGGCTACAGCCCGGATTCGCACGCTGCTGACCGACATGCTCGATGTTGATTCATGTATGCCTGTCCCCATAGGTTAGTACCACTTTGGGTTCACGACTAGTCATGTCGGCCCGGTTCTCTCATATATGGATGCTAGCGGCACTATCATATACATGAGCCAAAAGGCTTAAACGGTCCCGGCCATGGTAAGGCGACACCTGTGGAATACCGTATGTGAGGCCGCAAAGTGATATGATGTGTTACATGCTAGATCGGTGTGACCTAGGATCGGGTCCCGACAACGACACTGGGGTCGCCTCACCCCATGAGGCGGTATGGCAGGGGGAGGCGCCCGCCTCCATCATCTCCTGAAGAAGACCCGCCAAGACGAGCTCATGGAAGGGCTAAGATCCGAACTGCAAAGATAAAGGCCTCTGTTATTTTCCTCGAGGTAAAGCAAGGTTCGCCCTCATTATTAAGTACCCTTTACTTACAGCTCGGTAGAGGGCTGATCCTTGAGGGCATGGTGCGGCTGGGTATCCCCAACAGCAGACCTTCGGGCGAAGATTTCTTCCCGCTTTGAGACCATTGTCTCCGGTCCTCGAGAGGCTGTCCTGTTTCTTTCCTCGGGTGGAGGAAGTTTCGATTCCTCCTTCCGCTAACCTCCTCCTCGAGGCAGTAGCTTCCTTGTTTCCCTTTATCTTCTCCCCGTAAGTTACTGAAAAGGCGCGATCTCCAACATCCTGGTTAACACAGGTCCGCGAGGTCTCGTGGAGGGGGGCCGACACCGATCAACTTTGCTTTCGCTTATCCACCTCGGTTAAAGAGTGGCCTTTTTAGGGCGATGTTATGATAAATAAGGTATGAATGTTCGAGGCGGGCTACTTACTTGGGTATCCTGACGATTGCAGCTCAGACCTGCATCCTTAGTGGAATCTGACACATTGCTTGTGGTCCGAAGAACAGTTTGTACATCTCCACGGGCGTCATGCCAAGGAAATGTTGAAGAGCTCCTGGTCCCTCCGGGTTAAACTCCCATAGGCGGAGGGGGCGACGTTTGCCCCTTGTTGACCCACGACGTTAGTCGTGGCGGGGGACCCGAGCGAAAGGCAGGTGGAGCCACCCATTTTGTACCCCTGGGAGCTGTGATATAAAACCACTCTTGTTGCCATAGGCTGGGCTCCTCCCCGAAAGAGGCCTCGGCCATGGGGCCAAGATTTTTGCTTATTACAACACTTCCACACTCTCGTGGCTGCCCTCAATCATCTTCGGCTCCACTTTGAAGGTCTTGAGCCACAGTCCGAAGTGAGGGGTAATGCGGAGGAAAGCTTCACACACAACGATGAACGATGAGATGTGGAGGATAGACTCCGGAGCTAGGTCATGGAAGTCCAGCCCATAATAGAACATGAGCCCCATCACGAAGGGATCCAGCAGAAGCCTAGCCTCGGAGGAAGTGAGATACTAATAAGACGCCTCACCGGCTTAGGAGTGGAATAACCTGCCCTTGTGCAGGCAGCCTATGCGGATTTCTCCGTCAAGTACCGCCTCCTTAGCTTTATTATTGTAACGCCTCGGATTCGGCGCGCCAAAGTTGTCCGCCATTATTCGTCAGTTTTGCCATGTCATTTGCTTATGTGTTGCACTTTGCCATGTCATCATATGCATTTCATATCATGTCATCATGTGCATTTCATTTTGCATACGTGTTCGCCTCATGCATCCGAGCATTTTCCCTGTTGTCCGCTTTTGCAATCCGCACTCCTATGTCTCCGGCCTCTTTTACCTTTTTTTTTTCGTGGGGTGTTAAACGGTCTTGGTATGGACCGAGGTTTGCCACGCTGCCTTGGTATAGCACCGTAGACCGCCTCAAGTTTCGTGCCATTTGGAGGTCGTTGGTACTCCAACGGTTAACCGGTAACCGCAAAAGCCTCCTTCTTTGCAGCCCAAAACCCTTTCAAAGTGGCCCAAAACCTAGCAACTCCCTCCATGTTTCGGTCGCTCGATCACGATCAAGGGCTTAAAACCGCACCTCATTTGGACTCTCCTAGCTCCTCTACCTATAAATAAGCCCTCCTCCGAAATTCGGTCTAACTCCCCCAAACCCTAGTTGTCTCCCAACCCACAAGGCCGCCGCCAGGCCGAATCGGAGCGCCACCTGTCCGGTTAGCTCCCCTCACGCCACTCACCGACTAGCAATTCGCTGCCCTTAGCAGTCTGTGGCCCATCTCACTGCCAAGCTGCCTCACAAGCTGCCGAAGCCGCTTGTCCGCCGCCTGTGTTCCAAATTTCGCCCGCTTATCGCTGGCCGGCCGCCTCATGTTCGTTCGCCGAACGGGATCGACGCCACACGGCGCCGAGCCGCTGTCCCGCCTGCCACCGCTGTTGTCTCGCCACGGCATTGGCGCAAGGCCTGATCATGGCCGCGCATTGCCTTCCCGGCCGGGCCTCGCTTCCGGCCGCCGCCGAGAGTCACGCTGCCTGGCCTCCTCCACTCTCCGCCAGATCCGGCCATGGAGGGCCGGATTCGCCGCCTAACCCGCCGGGCCCGCCGTCTCCTGCCATTTCCGGATCTCCCGCGATCTCGATTTCAGGGGTTGACTTTTTCCTCGAGGTCCAAATCCACCGAAGTTCCTAATCTGCTAATATTTTCATGCATTTTAATCGTGATCATAACTCGTGCATGTTGTCTGCTTTCAGGCGTGTAATATGTCAAATTGTTCGCCTCGACGAGTACATCATTTCATCTCATTGCATCATTTTCATTTGAGCTCATCTTGATGCCCTAAATGCTGTTGCAAGAGTGCTATGTGATGTTAGTTTCAGATTCTTATCAGAACATGCACTTTTGTCATTTTTGCCATGATTGATGTGTGCACCCTATGAACTTGAGTCCCACATGTCTTTTGTAATATGCCATGCCATCTTTACAGGGGTGTATGCCATGTATTTTTGTGATCTCTGTGGTGACCAGCACAAGCATGCAAACTAGGCTTCATGATGTTGCTGATTTCAGCCCCTGCTTTTGTCGATATTTTATGCCATGTAAACTTGATGCTACCGAGAGATCCATGCTTATTTTGAGATACTTCAGTAAGGATGCTTTGATCATATGGTTATGCTCATCCATCCATGCCCTTGTTTGAAATTATGGAGTGCCATAGCTTGAGTCAATCGAGCTATACTTTTGCTATAAAATGTTTCCGGCAGGTTGTTTACATGTTATTCAATTTTGCCAAGGTTGTTGTAGTTGATCCGTATGCTATGATGTTGTTCTTGCCATGTATAGCTTCTATGCCATGTCTTCTTACTGTGAGTTTCCTTGCCATGCCATGTATTGCTATGTGGTGAGTGGTTCAAGCTCACCAACATGCCTACTTATTGTTGTTCCTGCCATGTATGAATCTGTAATAGAACTTGCCATGTTTACATGGGTGCCATCATATCTTCTGGTCCTTTTTGGCTCATGGTCAGTAAAGGACATTTGTTCTATGAAATTAGTAGATTCATTCCATGCCTTTTTTTGCCATGATAAGTTCCTGTAACATGTTGTTTGATAGCTCTAAACATTGCAACCTGATGTTATTTCTGCTAAAGTCTGAACCTGTTATTATTTGCAATCTTGCCATGTGTTTGTGAGCATGTTCTAGTGATTTCTGGAGATAGTTCAGTGTTCATGTTTTGTCATGCTTTACCTGTACATCATGCCCATGCCTTGTGTTTTCTTGTTGAGGTCCTGTAGCATGTTGTTTTGATGCTTGCAATATGCCTAGTTGCTGTTTTGGATGATTGTTGTCATGTCTTGTATAGTGTGTATGTGTTGAACCGCTGTTCTGCTTTTGAGTGTGCTCTATATGAAACTTGCTTGTTTTTGCATGTAGTTTCATATTATCATGTTGCATCCTTGTTTTGAGGTGTTTGCTTGATGTTTGTATGCATTTTGCATCAATGCCATGTTTAACTTGTTTTGCTCATATCTTCTAGGCCGAGTCTCAATCTAATGAACTTTATATGTAACTTGACTAGATTTTCGTAGATCATCGTGGTGCATCTTAACTTGCTATTTAACAACTTGAACATAAGGTTTATTCAGATCTGGACCAATTTCGAAATTTGCATATGAGGACTTACCGGAATTGTTATATGTTGTTTCCGCCTCATTTAAACTTGCTTTGATGTGTTGCTCTTGTTTGCATCATCTCTTGCCATGAGTAGCTTCATGTAGCTTTGTCATGCATCATGTTTGTTGTGCATCTTGTCATGTTCATGTGTGGTGTGTTTACTATGTTGTGTGCTTCTTCTTGTTAGTTCCTGTTTGCTATGATCGTGAGGATTCGCTCGCTCACGCTTGGTTCGGCTTCATCCGCTCATCTTCTTCATGGACTCGTTCTTCTTCCTTATGGACTTCAGCAAGATGACCGCTACCCTCGATCTCACTACTATCATTGCTATGCTAGTTGCTTCGTTTCATCGCTATGTCGCGCTACCTATTACCTGCTTATCAAGCCATCCCAAATTGCCATGTCAGCCTCTAACCTTTTGCACCTTCCTAGCAAACCGTTGTTTGGCTATGTAACCGCTTTGCTCAGCCCTCTTATAGCGTTGTTAGTTGCAGGTGAAGATGAAGTTTGTTCCTTGTTGAACATGGAGATGTTGTCCTTGTTGGAACATGTTTACTTGTTGGGATATCACAATATATCTTATTTAAATAATGCATCTATATACTTGGTAAAGGGTGGAAGGCTCGCCTTATGCCTGGTGTTTTGTTCCACTTTGACGCCTCTAGCTTCCGCTATATCGGTATTATGTTCCCGGATTTTGCGCCCCTAACGCGTTGGGTGATTTATGGGACCCTTGACAGTTCGCTTTGAATAAGACTTTTCCAAAGAAGGCCCAACATTGGTTTTACCATTTGCCTCACCTATGCCCTTTTTATTTCCTTTGGTTTCGGAGCCCGAGGGTCATCTTTATTTTAGCCCCGCCAGTTCTCCTTCGAAAGTGCTGGTCCAAACCGAAGCGATGTCCGCGCCTCGGGCAATCGTGGTTTATGCCAACCCGACGTCTGCTCATCCGGTGCCCCGAGACCGAGATATGTGCAGCTCCTATCAGATTTGTCGGCACATCCGGGCGGCTTTACTGGTCTTGTTTTATTGCTGTCGAATGTCTTGTAGCCGGATTCCGAGACTGATCGGGTCTTCCCGGGAGAAGGAATATCCTTCGTTGATCGCGAGAGCTTATCATGGGCTGTTGGGACACCCCGCAGGTATAAACTTTCGAGAGCCGTGCTGCCGCGTTATGTGGCAGATGGGAATTTGTTAATATCCGTTGTAGTAAACTTGAAGCAAACTCTTCTAAAATCCACCAACCGTAGCGTAATCGTGAGTGTCTCTTTTCGTTGATCGAGAGGAGAACACGGTTTCGGGTTATGTCTGACGAAGTAGGAGTTCAGTGATCACTTCTTGATCATTACTAGTTGACGACTGCTCCTTTGTTTCTCTTCCCGCCTCATTTATGTATGTTAGCCACCATATTATGCTTAGCCGCTGCTGCAACCTCACCACTTTACCCCTTCCTTTCCTTTTAAGCTTTGCTAGTCTTGATACCCATGGTAATGGGATTGCTGAGTCCTCGTGGCTCACAGATTACTACACCACCAGCCAGTGTGTACAGTAATGCGATGATCTTGACGCGAGAGCGATGTTTGCTTGTGTTGGAGTTCTTCTTCCGCTTCTTCTTCGATCAAGGGATAGGTTCCAGTGTCGGCAGCCTGGCTAGCAGTGGTGGATATTGTTTGAGTTTGCTTATGTTTCATCCGTAGTCGGATGTTGATCTTGTATATGATGTTGATGTATTCTTGTGGCATTTGTGCCTTATGTATGTATCCCCATCTATTATGTAATGTTGATGTAATGATATCCACCTTGCAAAAGCGCTTAATATGCGGCTCTATCTTGGTGGGACCTTCAGTTCCTTTTGTATAGGGTCGCATATTGGGCGTGATAATTATGTCTTCCTCCGTGACGGAGGAAGGCATCCATCGACCTTGAAGGTTGGATCCGGACATAATCTATGGTCCGAAGCGCCTGAATCTGAGGCTTCAGGTGCTGGAACTCGAGGCGGGAGGCGGATTCGATTGAGATCGAAAGAAAAGAGTAAGGCCTTGGTCTCTTTATAAAGAGGTTGAATACCGAGAGCCCTCCTTGTGACCGCTTGGGACTCACCTTGATTGAGGAGACATACCAACGGCCGCTGGGTTACCCAAGTCCGTGTTGATGAGAATTGTCACATCCCAGCTTAGACCATGCATTAGGGTGTGCATCATGTTTAAATTTCATTTGAATTTGAAATGGGAAGGCAGAAACCCTGCAACACCCTCCTTAAAAGAACTAGGGTTTACTAAAAATTATTTCAATGAACTGAATGCCCTTCAAAATGCTCATCCTCTTTGTTTTGGTTCGTAACCCATGTCAAAGGAGGTGGATCATTTTCTAGGTCATCCAAAGTTCCTAGGATTAATCCACAAGTTTTGAACTTGAGCATTTTAAATTATATAAAATATTTTAAATGTTCAAAATTGCCAAACTAAAATGTTTCATGTTGGGAATATTCCAACAAGGGACCAGAGCATTTTGGTGATTTTTACAACAGTTTTGGTATTTTACAAAACCCCACAAAGTTGCAGAAATTAGAAAGATAAAAAGGGCAGAAACCTCACTCGACGCCGACCTGCCCACCTGCTGCCCAGCCCAAAGCAGCTGGCCAATGAGCTGCTTGGCTCGGCCAGTAGGCAGCCTGGTGCCCGACGACGAGCTCTGGGCGCTGGCCACACAGCTGGCACCACTTCTTCACCTCGCCGCCTCGCCGCCTCGCTTCACCTCCTCGCCGCCTGCTCGACGGCCTCCACGCCGTCAGCCTCGACCCCTCGACACGCCATTCGCCTCGCCTCTCTCGCGCCTCCCAACTTGGCCGACGCCATCACGACGCGCCACCACCAAGTCGTGCTCCCGCCGCCCATGCTCCTCCCCACCATGTCCAGAGCTCCGCCAGACTCCACTACCCCTAGCTAGCTGAGTCCCGCCGCTTAAGTGCCCCGGTTACTACACCGACCTCGACCGAGCTCAAGTCGCGGAGATCCTTTTGACGCCGCCGCCGCCTTGCTCATCCTCGACCTCGACGAGGTTTCTACGAGACCGCTGTGAGCTCGCTACCTCCCCATCCTCTCCACTCCTTTTCTCGCACCACAACGACCCAACCACGATCACCCGAACGCATCGCCATGGAGCTCGTCGCCGACGAGGTTCGCCACCCAACGCCACGCCACCGTGTCCATCGTGACTCACCACACCCCAACGGGTCTGCCCATGCACTTCCCGCACCTCGCCGAGCCTCTAACCCCAAACCCGTCGTTGGTCGAACCCCCGCGGCCGCTTAACTCGTCAGCCGGGCGCCAACTCCGCCACCCCGACCCCAACTAACCTCACCAATAGATGCGGTTGTCCTAGCTACCCGTAGCTATCTTCCGCGACTCGCTTGGTCGCCGAATCACCAAACACACTCCTCCGGCTGTCGGGCTCGCCGCTCGGCTAAGTCGCCAGGTGGCCGATATGGGCATTGACCATCAGGGGCCAAGCTGACCTTTACAGTCATCGACAACCTGGGCCCAACCTCGCTAACTAAATAGGTTAGTTTAATTAAACTTTAGTTAAGTTAATTACCCTCGACATGCGGGTCCCACTGGTCAGCTTTGACCTGGACGACCCTGCTGACCCCGACGCCACGCTGACCTCATGCTGACGCATTAATTCAAATTCCTGGATTTATTTTGATATAGTAAATTCCAGAATATAAATCAAATTTCAAATGCTTATAACTTTTATTCTATAACTCCAAATGCAAAGATTTATATATGAAAAATTATCAGAAAAATCCACTCTATCCATTGGTACAGGTTTCATGCATGTTAAAACAAGTTAACTATGCTGTTTAACCAGAATAAGAAATTGCACCATTAGGACTAACTCAATGAGCTATCATTTGAATCCTTGGTTCAAATGAGTTCATCCCCTCGTTATTTCAGCTTGCATTAGACCAACACACATCCATATTGCCATGTCATAGCATGCATCATATTGTTGCATATTGTCATGTGTGTTTACTTTCGTGCTTTCATGATAGGTTCTCGCTCAAGATAACCTCGACTACCCATCTCAAGGGCGCTCTCACCCCAGCCCATCAGCAAGCAACCCGCTGATCATTTCGACACAAACCCATGTTCTCGCTTCTCTTGCTCAAGCATCGCATTAAGACAACGCGATTCAACTGTTGTGTGCTGCGGTAGTTGAACCCACTTCCTTTGCATGACCTGTCATTGCCACAAGAATTAGATGAAACCCACTAGTATGTGTAGGAGTTGATTGAGCCATGTTTGTGATTCCTACCATGCTATGCTTGCTATGCTTAGAGTTGTGTCGTCCGCTCATCGGGATGATGAACTAGAGTGAAAGGTTGTGTTGGTTCGAGAGTGAAAGTGTTGAACACGATTTGGTAAAGGTATCGATGAGAGGCCATGTAGGAGTACATGGTGGGTTGTTTCATTGAAGCCAACTTAAGAACTGAGATCTGTGTTTGTGATCCATGAATTAGCTACTACCACGCATTGGGCCCAAACCAATGGACCTTCTCGCTTCTTAACCACCCCTGTTTTAGTCCGGAGTTGCAAGTAGTTTCGTGTTTGTAGTATGTCAGGGCCGCACGCAACGCTGACCTTAGGGGTGGGTTGTGTTATGTAGGCACGCGGGTCTGTGTACCGAGTGCCTGCTTGGTATCTCGAACCCCGCACATCGCTCGGGCTGTATGGGAAACCTCGCCGAACTCCCCTGGATGGAACCCGAATAGGCGATAAACCTGACTAGGGATTTGAGTGTTTAGGTAGGCTGAGGCCGACACCCACGCTGGGCTTCCGCTGAAGGTTGCCGAGTACATGTCGGTAAACGGCGATAAGTGGTGAGAGCGTGTGAAGAAGTACACCTCGCAGGTTAAGTATGATCTATTCAATAGCCGTGTCCACGGAGAAGGACTTCGGGTTACCTATATCACTCATAGACAAGTAAATGGATACTACTAAAAGCCTCAAGATAGTGTGAGTATCAGGATGGCCCTCTCGGGATGACGAGAGAGGATCCACTGTGGAGTATTGTGATGGTGATTAGTGGACCTGTAACGACAAATGCTTTACAAAGTGGTGTCACGTAGGATAGCTTAGCCAAGGGTCAAAGCTGGCTTGCTGCAAATAACTCCACTTCCTTCCTTGAGAATGTGCATGTATGATAGGATTCTGTGGTAAGACTTGCTGAGTACCTTTGTACTCATGTTTGCTTAATTAATGTTTTTCAGAGGACTATACTACCCCCTCCGACGGATTCTATGTAGATATTGACTTCGACGAGTGAACTAGCCACCCAGGTGGCGATCTAAGACTTGTGAAGGGCCATTGTAGATAGAAAGGCTCCAACAAGCTTTCTTTCTTTCTAGAGTCTGTGACTGACTAGTTTGCTTCCGCATGTGCTTGTATGATTGTATAACTTGAGTGTTGGGTCATGTGACCCCACCGTATGACTATGTTATGTATGGCTCCTCTGAGCCTCTTAAATAAAGTACTTGAGTTGTAGAGTTTTGTTGTGATGCCTTGTTGTATTTACTCATATCGGGCATATTATGTATGATTGAAATGCTTGGTATGAGGGATCCGACAAACTAGTTGTTTATCCTTGGTAGCCTCTCATATGGGGAAATGTAGTCTCGTGCCTCGAGCGATAGTAGTCCGCTACAGCCCGGTTCACCGGAGTCCTCGCTAGCCCAAAGACTACTGCTTGGACACTTGACTGGCCGGCATGTGATTCATTTCGCCTTATGTCCGTTCCTTCGGGAAATGTCACGCTGGTGATACTTTGAGTCCTGCTTAGCCTGCTACAGCCCGGATACCGAGTCCTCATAGCCCAAAGTTGCTACAGCCCGAGTTCATACGCTGATGACCGACATGCTCGAGGTGATTCATGTATGCCTGTCCCCATAGGTTAGTGCCGCTTGGTTCATGACTAGCCATGTCGGCCCGGTTCTTTGTCATGGGATGCTAGCGACACTATCATATACGTGAGCCAAAAGGCTAAACGGTCCCTGCCATGGTAAGGCGACACCTGTGGGAATACCGCATGTGAGGTCCGCAAAGTGATATGAGGTGTTACCAGCTAGGTCGATGTGACTTGAATCGGGTCCCGACAAATGCTGGCATCAGAAAGGTGGCTGCCCAGAGGTTCTCTAAGCCAAACTGGTCAAGTTGAGTCTAGAAATGCTTTAGTTATATGTAGGGAATTGATTGTGGAGGAACGAAGGCTCTTTTTACTTTTTTTGCCTTATGCCCTCCGATCCGAGTCATCCTCTTCTCATTCGACGTGGGTATAGGACT
The DNA here is from genome assembly GCA_021605205.1 of Aegilops longissima. Classification (NCBI taxonomy): domain Eukaryota; kingdom Viridiplantae; phylum Streptophyta; class Magnoliopsida; order Poales; family Poaceae; genus Aegilops; species Aegilops longissima. Next base: position 4,827 of record JAHIAM010004973.1, on the reverse strand, counting down.
AGGCTCTCTCTCTCTATCAGGTTCACGTGTTACTAATCTGTAGTAACTTATAGGATTGTTGGTTACATCCTCGCCTGCAAAGGCTACTAAATTTTAGTATGCTATCATTTGAACCGTAACCTTGATATGATGTTGTTGAGTGGATTTGCAATCTGATTTTAATGTCTCAAATCTGATTTTGAGCATTTACGTATGTTATGCTGCCCGATTTTCCCTAGAAATTTAATGCCTTGCATTGTGATCTGAAGCTTTCAGATGGCCAATTCGTCCCCGTAACCAAGTGGTTCGCTCGACCGTTGCATTGATGTGTGCGGTCACACGCCATGTTGGTTAGGTGATGATTGAGTCTGGTTATCGGCGGTATCCTCAATATACCGTCGAGGAGCAGTTTAGGGATTTCAATCAAAGCCAATACCTTTGCACGGTCCGGATTTATCCATCTTATCCCGAGCTATCGAGCCACTTCATCGTTTCACGGGCTCGAATCACTATTGGAATGTCTGTGACAAGATGCAGCCTATTCCATGATGACTATTATTCGAGCGTAACTGCCTTTGCCGGGCAACACCGATTTCGCTATATGCCAAAGATCCTCCCCGGGCGCATGGCTACCTTCGTGGTTTGTACAATGATGCATCCCATGAGGATTCACCTTCGCACTACTACTGAAGTTGTTGGAGGACAAGGACCGTGAGAACCGGCCTTGCGATGGAGCTTTTTAATGCCCGCTCACCACCGGGCTACTCGACTAGGTTTGCACCCGCCGCTGCAAGCTGGATATATGGACATGAGAGACTTGTACTGTAAGGGCGAAGTCTCGCTGACTTTATGGAGTGGCGTGAGGTTGAGGCATCACCTCCTCGTGGGCCTCTGCTCGCCACCGCTTGTTGGACCACGGCCACATCCGAGTCCTTATGGTCCACAGTGACCCAGTGATTGTCTGCTTCCGACGCACCATGTTCCACTTCCGTGTTTGGGTGGTGACTTCTATGAAGACTACTATGGAGCTGCCTCGAGATAGTAGTAGTATCCCTAGTATGGTAATAGTTGTGTTTCCACCTCCCGCGTGACTCGTGGAATACGCACTTAGGTGTATCGCTCCGAAGTGTAGAAAAATAATGTATAGGAGTTGGAATGCTTCCGATGAGATGTAACGCCTTCCTTATAGTTGTACCTCCGTCAGCTTGTACTAAACTATGGATGGTGTGTATAACTTAAGAAACAACTCGATGAATCCTTGCAAAAGGGTTTCATCCGTCCTAGTTCATCTCCATGGGCTTGTCCCGCCCCTCTTCGTCAAGAAGAAGGATGGTACGGATCGGATGGTTGTAGATTACCGATTCGCCAATTTGGTCACTATCAAGAACAAGTATCCGCCCCCAGATCAACGACCGTATGATCAGCTCGCCGATCCTCATTTTTTCCAAGATGGATTTGAGGTTGTTACCATCAAATCAAAATCAAGAACGGGACATTCTAAAACGGCCTTTGTCACTCGTTATGGCCAATACGAGTACACCGTCATGTCCTTCGGCTTAACCAATGCTCCAGCCACTTTCTCGTTAATGAACTCAATCTTCATGGAGTACTTGGATAAATTCGTCGGGTATACCTCGATGATATACTCATCTACTCCAAGAATGAGGAAGAACATGCCGAACACCTAAGGCTAGTATTGATGAAACTTCGAGAGCACCGCCTTTATGCCAAATTCTCTAAGTGAATTCGTTACCGTAAGTGACCTATCTAGGACATGTAATCTCCGGTAAGGGTATTGTCAAATCCCGAGCGAAGTTCAAGCCGCCCTTGATTGGACTCCACCGAATCGGTCAAGCAAGTTCGAGTTTCTCGTTTAGCGAGCTATTGCCGCCGCTTCGTCGAGAATTTCTAAAGTTGCTAAACCTCTAACCGAACTCCTCAAGAAAGATAAGAAGTTCAATGGACGCCACAAAGGCGAAGTTCAGCTTTCAGAACTGAAAAGACGCCGACATCTGCTCCCGCATTTGTTCCACCAGATTTCTCAAGGACTTCATTATCTATTATGACGCCGCGACAAGGACTAGGTTGCATATTCATGCAAGATCGCCATGTGATTGCCTACGCTTCTCGGACAGCCAAGGCCCACATGAGGATAACTACCCCACACACGCATCTAGAGCTTGCAGCAGTAGTTCATGCACTTAAAACTTGGCGACATTACCTTCGGTAATCATTGTGAAATCTACATCGACCACCAAAGTCTGAAGTATATCTTCACCCAACCGGATCTGAATCTCGTGCAAAGACGTTGGGTCGAAAGGATTACAGATTTCATTTAGGAATATCTTACACCCCGTGCAAAGCTAATGTCATGGCTGACGACTAAGTCGCAAATCTTATTGTAACAATCTGATGTTACAACAAAGTCAACCATTTCTCCACGAGGAATTTCGTAAGCTTAATCTTCACATTGTTCCTCGAGGATTCCTTTCCACCCCGGTGGCGTAAACCCAACCTTACGGATCGAATCATAGCTGCTCAAAGAAGATGATAGAGGGATATTCTTGATCAAGGAGAACATTGCTAGCGGAGCTGCTAAATGTTTCTCCATAGATGAACGAGGTGTTGTCTTCTTTGAAAACTGCTTGGTGGTTCCCAAGAAACAACAGCTACGGCAATTGATCCTTAAGGAAGCTCATGACTCTCCTCTCACCATTCATCCCGTAGTACTAAATGTATCAAGACCTACGCCAGAGGTTTTGGTGGACTAGGATGAAGAGAGAAATCGCCAATACATTGCTAATTGCGACGCCCGTCGTCGAAAGTTAAAGCAGAGCATCAACGGCCTGCCGGTACCCTTCAACCTTTGGAAATTCTGAATGGAAATGGGATAAAATCGGTATGGATTTCATTACCGGTTTCCAGACCAAGAGAGGGAATAATGCTATCTTCGTTGTCGCTGATCGCCTTTCCAAAGTAGCCCACTTCCTACCTGCTCGTGAGAGTATAACCGCTAGCCAGCTAGCTGATTTGTACATCTCTAATAGTGTCTCTTCATGGTATTCCATTAGAGATTAACTCAGACCGTGGAAGTCTCTTCACCTCTCGATTTTGGGAAAGTTTCAAACGCTATGGGAACTCGCTCTCCTTTAGCACCGCTTCCATCCCCAATCAAGTGGTCAAGTAGAACGAAGTCAATCAAATCCTAGAGGATATGCTTCGAAGCTTCACATCTCTTTCGCCTGAATTGGGAGAAATGCCTTCCATTCGCCGAAGTTCGCTTATAACAATAGCTATCAAGCCAGCCCGGCAAAGCCCTTTCAAGTTCTTATGGACGGAAATGTCGAACGCCTTAATCTGGTCGAAACCGGGAGAGACAACTTTTGGCCCGGATATGATTCAGAAGCGTAAGAGCAGGTTCAAGTTATTCGTGAGAAATTGAAAACAGCTCAATCTCGCCAAAAGAGCCAATATGACCGCAAGCATAAGCCTATGACTTATGAAATTGGCGAGAAGGCTTACCTTCGGTTACCCTTTAAAGGAACCCATCGCTTTGTATCAAAGGCAAGTTGGCTCTCGTTACATTGGACCCTTTCGCATTCTTGCCAAACGAGGAGAAGTTGCTCACCAATTGAACTACCTCCGCATCTTCCGAGTCCATGATGTCTTCCACGCTTCCCAACTCAGCGCTGTTTCTGGATCCTATCCGTGGAGTGGACCACGCAAACGCTTGATCTCCAAGATAACCTCACCTATCGAGAATATCCCATGCAGATCCTCGATCAAGCCGAGCGCATCACTCGACGCCGGAATATCAAGTTTCTAAAGGTTCAATGGTCAAACCATTCCGAGCAAGAAGCAACTTGGGAAAGGGAGGATCGCCTTCGACTTGAGTATCCCACCTTTTTCGCAGAATAGATCCTAAATCTCGGACGAGATTCTTTTGAGTGGGGGTGAGTTGTCACATCCCGCTTAGACCATGCATTAGGTGTGCATCATGTTTAAATTTCATTTGAATTTGAAATGGGGAAGGCAGAAACCCTGCAACACCCCCTCCTTAAAAGAACTAGGGTTTACTAAAAATTATTTCAATGAATCAATGCCCTTCAAAATGCTCATCCTCTTTGTTTTGGTTCGTAACCCATGTCAAAGGAGGTGGATCATTTTCTAGGTCATCCAAAGTTCCTAGGATTAATCCACAAGTTTTGAACTTGAGCATTTTAAATTATATAAAATATTTTAAATGTTCAAAATTGCCAAACTAAAATGTTTCATGTTGGGAATATTCCAACAAGGGACCAGAGCATTTTGGTGATTTTTACAACAGTTTTGGTATTTTACAAAACCCCACAAAGTTGCAGGAAATTAGAAAAAGATAAAAGGGCAGAACCCCACTGACGCCGCGGTTCGCCCACTGCCGCCCAGCCCAAGAGCCGCGGCCCAACAAGCTGCTTGGCTCGGCCAGCAGCAGTTGTGCCCGACGGCGAGCTCCTGGGGCGCGCCACACAGCTGGCCGCCGCTTCACCTCCTCGCCGCCTGGCTCGGACGGCCTCCACGCTGCTGTTCTCGACCCCCGGACACGCCATTCGCCGCCTCCTCTCTCTCTCTTCCCTCAACTTGGCCGACGCCATCGCCGACGCCGCCACCGCCAAGTCGTGGCTCCCCCGCCCATGCTCCTCCCCACTATGTCCGTGAGCTCCGCCAAGACTCCACTACCCCTAGCTAGCTGAGTCCCGCCGCCTAGTGCCCCTGGTTACTACACCGACCTCGACCGAGCTCAAGTCGCCGGAGATCCTTTTGACGCCGCCGTCGCCTTGTTCATCCTCGACTCCGACGAGGTTTCTACGA
>JAHIAM010004972.1:0-29127 GCA_021605205.1 Aegilops longissima | reverse complement strand
TATGTAGCTCGATTGATAAATGACTTGATCTTGAGCCAACATTAGCTCACTCAATTTTAGCTTGATAGTCCGATATCATATAATTATATTACATAACTTTGATATATATTCAAAAGTGGGATATATTACCATATAGATAGTCAAAAAATATTAACATATATGTTAGTAATAAATTTTCTTCATTTTACCTAGTACCAAACATGAAAGCTTAATTAAGTGCGAGAAAATTTAGCCCTAATATGGTATGTGGTTAGCCATGTCTTAAATATGGAGCTATTTTGACCAAAGTTCACTGTTGTTTTCTTCTCTTGCTATTAAGTACTAGTATTAGTTGAGAGAGGATAAGTTGAACTCTATAATGGTTTATTATGTTGTGTTGTGGCCTACTTTGTGTGAAATTTGTCCTAGATTACTAAAAATCATCTTATTTAGCTCGAGATCATTAAAGCTGAGCACGCACCCACTTTTTACAACTCGATCTTGAGCTTCGCCTGTTTGAGCTCCCTTAAATTTTAGTACAAGTTGAGGTTATCCTAATCCAACTCAGTCGAACTCAACTAGTTTTGCAGCCCTGAAGAGCGCAGCTGCTGCCAAGTACCATGCAACGTAAGACTCAATTTTACTTTCATGACGTGAGTCTCTAATCACAACAAGATATGTGGCGTTTGCCAAAAGGAATGAGGTTGATCATACAGATGTTGGGAAATGTAGCATGCAATTTTAAAAAAAATTCTATACTTATGCTGTAGTAGTAAGTTTAAAAATTCTACGCACATGCAAGATCATGGTGATGCATAACAACGAGAGGGGAGAGTGTGTCCACGCACTTCATAGACCGAAAGGGAAGCGTTAGAACAACGCTGTTGATGTAGTCGACGCTCACTATCCGACCGATCCAAGTACCGAACGACGGCACCTCCGGAAGTTCAGCACACGCTCAACTCGATGACGCCCTACAAGCTCTCGATCCAGCAGAACTTCGCCGAAGAGTTTCACAAGACGACGGCGTGATGACGGTGATGATGATGCTATCGACGCAGGGCTTCGCCTAAGCACCGCCACGATATTATCGAGGTGGATTGCGGTGGAGGCACCGCACACAGCCTAAGAGATCAACAGATCAATTGTTGTCTCCAAGGTGCCCTCCCCTATATAAAGGAGTGGAAGAGGAAGGAGGCCGCCTCCCTAGGCGCCTTATGAGGATTCCTACTCCCACCGGGAGTAGGACTTCCTTCCAAGTAGGGAGTAGGAGGGGAAGGAAGGGGGAGAGGAAGAGGAAAAGGGGCGCCTCCTTGTCCACCTCGACCAGAGGGGAGGGCGGCGGCTGCCCCTGCCGCCTCCCTCTCTTCCCACTAGGGCCCATGAGGCCCAATAAACTCCCCGGGGTTCCTAGAATCACCCCAGATCTCCTATATGTCCGAAACCTCCCGAACCCTTCGTGTGTCCAAACATAGTCGTCCAATATATCGATCTATACGCCCCGACCATTTCGAGACTCCTAGTCATGTCCGTGATCATATCCGAGACTCAACAACCTCTCCGTAAATCAAAACACAAAACTCATAATACCGATCGTCACCGAACTTTACGCTGTAGGATCCTACGGGTTCGAGAACTATGTAGACATGACCGAGACACGCCTCCGTGAAATAACCAATAGCGGAACCTGATGCTCATATTGGCTCCTACATATTCTACTTAAGATCTTTATCGGTCAAACCGCATAACAACATACGCTGTCTTCCTTTGTCATCGGTATGTTACTTGCCCAAGATTCGATCGCCGGTTTCTCAATACCTAATTCTATCTCAAGCACGGCAAGTCTCTTTACTGCTCCATAATACATCATCTCGCAACTAACTCATTAGTTACAATGCTTGGAAGGCTTATAGTGATGTGCATTACCGAGAGGGCCAGAGATACCTCCGACAACCGGAGTGACAAACTTATCTTGATCTATGCCAACTCAACAAGTACCTTCGAGACACTCAGAGAGCACCTTTATAATCACCCAGCTTATGTTGTGACGCTTTGGTAGCACACAAAGTGTTCCTCCGTATTCGGAGTTGTATAGTCTCATAGTCATAGGAACATGTATAAGTCATGAAGAAAGCAATAGCAACATACTAAACGCATCAAGTGCTGTAAGCGGAATGGGTCAAGTCAATCACAACATTCTTCTAATGATGTGATCCTGTTAATCAAATGGCAACTCATGTATATGGTTAGGAAACATAACCATCTTTGATTAACGAGCTAGTCAAGTAGAGGCATACTAGTAACACTGCTTGTCTATGTATTCACACATGTACTAAGTTTTCGGTTAATACAATTCTAGCATGAATAATAAACATTTATCATGATATAAGGAAGTAGATAATAACTTTATTATTGCCTCTAGGCATATTTCCTTCAGCCTCCCACTTGCACTAGAGTCAATAATCTAGATTACACTGGTAGAATGATTCTAACACCCATGGAGTCTTGGTGCTGATCATTTTTGCTCGTGAGAGAGGCTTAGTCAACGGTTCCGCAACATTGAGATCCGTATGTATCTTGCAAATCTCTATATCCCCACCCCGGACTTGATCGCAGATGGAATTGAAGCGCTTATTGATGTGCTTGGTTCTCTTAGAAACATGGATTCCTTTGCCAAGGAAATTGCACCAAAGATTGTCACAAAAGATTTTCATTGACCCAATGCACTAGGTATGACACCTAGATTGATATGAACTTTCATCCGTGACTTCATTTGTCGCTCCGAAGAAGCTATGTGTCTGCTTTCACACGAGATCCCGCCAACGACGCTTTATTTATGTTAGAAGGAGAGAGGGATTTGGTGGAATAGTTGTTGTATTGCTTGAGCCTCGTGGGCATATATATAGGAGTACATGATCTACTTGGAGTACAAGGAAAGCCGAATATTTCCTAGTCTAACATATGTTTCCTAATACAATCACGCTACTCAACATCCCCCGCAGCCACAACGGTAGCAGCGCAGATGGTGAGATCGAAAAGAATCAAGGCAAGTCGAGGGCACTTCCCCCACAACAGAACGGCTGATGCATCGCTGAGTCGGGCCGGAGTGGAAACCGACGAGGTTTCTCGCGCAGACGTAGCCTTTGTGCCGCTTTGTCGAGGTAGCCGAGAGTATGGGTGGTGAAGCCTGGTCGAGGTAGCCGCGCGAAGAATGCCGTGGTCCATGTCGAGCCGGGTGGCCGTGTCGAGGAAGTCGCCGGGAGCCGCGGGCACAAGGGGCGCCGAAGTTAGCATGGTCGCAATGGTGTCAAGTAGTGGTGCGCCAGGAGAAGACGTTGTTGACGACGATCGCTACCGGGGTTGCCAACCCCGGGACACATCGAGAAGAAGGCACGCCGCCGGTGTTGCCAAAGACGGGCATGCGAGACGGACGAAGACGGTTGACGGTTGCGCCGACCAAGCTTGCAGTGCCCGCTGGCCCGAGGACACGCCGTGGATGAAGGCACGACAGGTGCAGCAAGACGGGCATGCGAGACGAGGGACCTGCACGAGCTGTACGCCATGTCGGAGAAGTCGAGGGGCCGCAGAGAAGAACTCGACGACGACAGGGCGCCCATCGGCGCAGGGCCGGCGTCACCAACGGTGGTCGGAGTAGACGGCGGTCGGGTAGATGACGGTGACGCTGGCGGCTGTGCTGGTGCTTGGACGGCGAAGGAGGTGGACCGCGCGGGCGCGCTACGGCGTAGCGGCGGCGCGCGTGCTTAACGGCGGCGGGCGGGCGTTAGGTTAGAGGCGCGGCGGCGATGCTCGGTAGGCGAACATCCTCGATACAAGCGTGACGGCGACCGCGGGCGCGGTATATGCTCTCGCCGCTAAGGAAGACGGCGCGCGACATACCACGGAGGTCGACACGCGGCGACGGCGCGCGGACCGCGAGCCGCGCGCCACACTGGCGGGCGACGCGGGCGGCGGCAGCGGGTCGAGGCGACGGCGGGAAGACTTCCGGGCGGTGGCGGGACCGTGGGCCGCGACGCTGCGTCTGGCGGGGCGATATAACGGTGGTTCGTGAGTCGGTGCAACCACGGGACGGCTCGGTGGCGGCTGACCGCGACGCGACACTACGACTCAAAAGGGGCGACGCGAGCGGTGACGACGAAGTCGATGCAGCCACGAGGAGAACCACGGGCGGCGGTTGCGCCTCAACGGGCGACGAGCGTAGCCCGGCGCTCGACGTGGAGAGGCGACCGAACTCGGGATATGCGGAGGCGCAGCAGAATCGGATATGCCAGGTCGGTCGTGGCGGCGAGATGAGGCGGATCGCGTAGCGAAGCGGGTGATCGCCGATCGCGACGAGGTCGGGACGCCGCCGGTTGAGGCATGGTGGCGGCGGAGTCCGAGATGAAGCCGCGATAACGGACGGCATGCGGGGACGCCAGGCGGATGAGCTTGTCGAAGACGGCACCGGGTTGTTAAAGCAACGCCGCGACCGGGCAATGAGGCCCGAGCGACCAACAGCAGCAGAAGGCCGAAGTTGAGGCAGCCGACGAGCCCGACGAAGTGCCGAGGACAAGGCCGACGAGGTAGACTGCCGGGCCGCCGGGCAGACGCGCGCGAGGCGGGTGATGTGGATCGATCGGCCGGGCGCGCGAAAGTGACGGCGCATGATTGGCCGTCCGCGATGGCGCGAGGCCGCTGGGTCGGGCGGCGTGTGTCCTGCCGGAGCAGGGCGGTGACAGCCGGGCGCAGGCGACGGTGGACCGACGCTGGATGGGGCGGCTGGCTTCCCGACGGGCCGCCGGTGCGCGCGGGTCGCTGGTCGGAGGAGAGGCTTGCTGGTCGCGCCGAGCTCGAGTAGAGGCGCCGGGTCGACGGCGGCGCGGGTGACGAAATCGATCAAGAATAGATCAAAACTAAAAGAAACCGCTGATCAAGATGACCGCGGAGAGAGAAAACCCCGAGCAAGGCTCGAAAAGACTTCTAGGGCAACCGTCAACACGACCGGGCGGATTTAACCCTAGGTACGGGCGGCGCGTGCCCCGGCAAGCGGTTATAGGGCTGATCGCCAAGGGCGCTGCAGGGTGCGGAAGCGGTTAGCTTAGGATCGACTTATATAGATACCATGTTAGAAGGAGATATGGATTTGGTGGAATAGTTGTTGTATTGCTTGAGCCTCGTGGGCATATATATAGGAGCACATGATCTACTTGGAGTACAAGGCAAGCCAGAATATTTCCTAGTCTAACATAGGTTTCCTAATACAATCACATTACTCAACAGCTTTAGAACTGCTCCAACCGATAGCTCCATTGCTCAATATAAACACGATCTGGTTTGCGATTTAGAATCGTCTCGATCAGTGTCAAAGATTTCATCGACATAACCATTTACGATGAGCTCTTTGTCACCTCCATAAACGAAACATATCCTTAGTCCTTTTCGTATTTCATGATGTTCTCGACCGCTGCCTAGTGATCCACTCTTGGATTACTTTGGTACCTCCCGCTAAACTAATAGCAAGGCACACATCGTCCGGTACACATCATTGCATACATGATAGAGCCTATGGTCAAGCATAGGAACATCTTTCATTTTTCTCTCTATCTTCCGCATGGTCGGGCATTGAGTCTTACTCAACTTCACACTTGTAACACGTGCAAGAAACCTTTCTTTGCCTCGATCCATTTTGAACTTCTTCAAAACTTTGTCAAGGTATGTGCTTTGTGAAAGTCCAATTGTTTATTGATCTATCTCTATAGATCTTGATGCCTAATATATAAGCAGCTTCACCAAGGTCTTTCATTGAAAAGATCTTATTCAAGTATCCTTTATGTTATCCAAAACTTCTATATCATTTCCAATCAACAATATGTCATCCACATATAAGATTAGAAATGCCACAGAGCTCCCACTCACTTTCTTATAAATACAAAGCTTATCCAAAAGTCCAGTATAAAACCATATGCTTTGATCACACTATCAAAATGTTTATTCCAACTCCGAGAGGCTTGCACCAGTCCATAAATGGATCGCTGGAGCTTGCACACTTTGTTAGCACCCTTTGGATCGATAAAACCTTCAGATTGCATCATATACAACTCTTCTTCCGTAAACCAGTCAGAATGCAGTCTTTACATCCATTTGCCAAATTTCATAATCATAAATGCGCAATTGCAACATGATTCGGACGGACTTAAGCATCGCCACGGGTGAGAAGGTCTCATCGTAGTCAACTCCTTGAACTTGTCGAAACCTTTCGCAACAAGTCGTGCTTTGTAGACAAGAATATTATCATCAACAGATGTCTTCTTCTTGAAGATCCATTTATTCTCGATGGCTTGTCGATCATCGGCAAGTCAACCAAAGTCCACACTTTGTTCTCATACATGGATCCCATCTCAGATTTCATGGCCTCAAGCCATTTTATGAATCTGGCTCATCATCGCTTCTCATAGTTCAGAGGTTCATCATGGTCTAGTAACATGACCTCTAGAACAGGATTACCATACCACTCTAGTGCGGATCTTACTCGTCGACCCACGAGGTTCTGTAGTAACTTGATCTCAAGTTTCATGATCATTATCATTAGCTTCCTCACTAATTGGTGTAGGTGTCACAGAACCGGTTTCTATGATGAACTACTTTCCAATAAGGGAGCAGGTACAATTACCTCATCAAGTTCTACTTTCTCCCACTCACTTCTTTCGAGAGAAACCTTCTCTAGAAAGGATCCATTCTTAGCAACGAAAGTCTTGCCTTCGATCTGTGATAGAAGATGTACCCAACTATCTCTTTTGGGTATCCTATGAAGACACATTCGATTTGGGTTCGAGCTTATCAGGTTGAAGCTTTTTCTCATAAGCATCGCAGCCCCAAACTTTAAGAAACGGCAACTTTGGTTTCTTGCCAAACCACAGCTCATAAGGAGTCGGCTCAACAGATTTAGATGGTGCCCTATTTAACGTGAATGCGTCTGCCTCTAAAGCATAACCCCAAAATGATAGCGTAAATCAGAAGAGACATCATAGATTGCACCATATCTAGTAAAGTACGACATTTACATTCGACACACCATTACGCTAGGTGTCCCGGTGGCGGAGTTGCTAAACTATTCCGCATTGTTTCAAATGAAGACTAAACTCAGAACTCAAATATTCTCCTCAATGATCAGATCATAAAACTTTATTTTCTTGTTACGATGATTTTCCACTTCACTGAAATTCTTTGAACTTTTCAAATGTTTCGCATTTATGTTTCATCAAGTAGATATACCCATATCTCGCTCAAATCATCTGTGAAGGTGAGAAAATAACGATACCCGCCATGAAGCCTCAACATTCATCGGACCACATACATCAAGATGTATGATCTCCAACAAATCTGTTGCTCGCCCATTCTTCCGGAGAACGGTGTTTTAGTCATCTTGCCCATGAGGCATGGTTCGCAAGTACCAAGTGATTCATAATCAAGTGATTCCAAAAGTCCATCGTAATGGAGTTTCTTCATGCGCTTTACACCAATATGACCTAAACGGCAAAGCACAAATAAGTTGCACTATCATTATCAACTCGCATCTTTTAGCTTCAATATTATGAATATGTGTATCTCCACTATCGAGATTCAAAAAGAATAGACCACTCTTCAAGGGTGCATGACCATAAAAGATATTACTCATATAAATAGAACAACCATTATTCTCTAAATTAAATGAATAACTGTCTCGCATCAAACAAGATCCAGATATAATGTTCATGCTCAACGCCGCACCAAATAACAATTATTCAGGTCTAAAACTAATCCCAAGGTAGATGTAGAGGTAGCGTCACATCATGATCACATCGACTTTGGAACCATTTCCCACGCCAAGATCGTCACCTCATCCTTAGCCAATCTTCGCTTAATCAGAGTCCCTCGCTCGAAGTTGCAAATATTAGCAATGTAACCAGATCGTAATACCCGTGCACTATCATGAGAATTAGTAAGGTACACATCAATAACATGTATATCACATATACCTTTGTTCACCTTGCCATCCTTCTTATCCGCTAAATACTTGGGGCAGTTCCGCTCAAAGGACCAAATTGCTTATGTGAGAAGCACACACCTCGTGCTTAGGTCCGCATTTGGGTTTCTTCTCATGAACAACAACTTGTTTGCCGCTCTTCTTGAAGTTCCCTTCTACTTTCCTTTGCCCTTTTCTTGAAACTGGTGGTCTTGTTGATCATCAACACTTGATGCTCCTTCTGATTTCTATCAGAACGCCTCGATGCGGCTATATCTCCCACGTGTCGAAGCACCCACTTAGAGGCATAACCGCATTGAAAGCAATGTCGCAAGTGAGGTAATCTTCACACAACCCATGTAATACATAAGGGAAAGAGATACATAGTTGGCTTACAAATGCCACTTCACACAATACATAAATAAACATCCATCATCCAGATTACACTCAAGGTCCACTACGGAACCAAAATAAAAGAAGACTACCCCAGATGCTACACAGATCCCCGATCGTCCCAACTGGCTCCACCATCGATCATCGTGAAAGACACATAGTAACGACCACGCCTCGTCGAACTCCCACTTGAGCTCGGGCTGCGCCACCTGCACTAGCATCGCCGGCACTCGCAACTGTTTTGTAGAATCTGTGAGTCACGGGACTCAGAATCTCACACCCGCGAGATCAAGACTATTTAATCTTATAGGAAGGACAGAGTTGTGAGGTGGAGCTGCAGCAAGCTTACTCAGCATATATGGTGGCTACATTCGCAAAAGAGAGCGAGAAGAGAAGCAAGGCACGGCCGTGAAGCTAGTAGCGATCAAGAAGTGATCCTCAAACTACTTACGCCAAACATAACTCCAACATCTGTTCACTTCCCGACCACGAGAAGAGACCATCATGGTTACACACGCGTTGATGTGTTTTAATTAAGGTCAACTTCGGTTTTCTACAACCGATATTAACAAATTCCCATCTCGCCTCATAACCACGGGCACGGCTTTCAAAGATAATACCCCGCAGGGTGTCCCAACTTAGCCCATTATAAGCTCTCACGGTCAACGAAGGATATTCCTTCTACCGAAGACCCGATCGCCTCGAATCCCTGACTACAAGACATCTCGACAATGGTAAAACAAGACCAGAAGACCACCCGACTGCGGCCGACAAATCCCGATAGGAGCTGCACATATCTCGCTCTCGTGGCACACCGGATAAGCTAAGCGTGACAAAACCGACGAATCCAAGTTGCTAAGGAATGGTCCCAAGACGGTGCTTTAGTTTGGACCAACACTCAAGGAGCACCGCCCGGGGTAATAAAGATGACCCTCGGCTCGCAAACCCGGGGAAAAAGGCTTAGGTGGCAAATGGTAAAACCAAAGTTGGGCCTTGCCGGAGGAGTCTTATTCAAAGCGAAGTCAAGGGGGTCCCATAAATCACCCAACCGTAAGGACGCAAAATCAAGGAACATAACACCGTATGACGGAAACTAGGCCGCAAGAGGAACAAAACACCGTGCATAAGGCCGAGCCTTCCACCCTTTACCAAGTATATAGATGCATTAATTAAATAAGAGATATTGTGATATCCTAAAATATCCATGTTCCAACAAGGAACAAACTTCATCTTCACCTGCAACTAGCAACGCTATAAGAGGGGCTGAGCAAAGCGGTAACATAGCCAATCAACGGTTTGCTGGGAAAGGATGGTTAGAGGTTTGACATGGCAATATGGGTGGCATGATATAGCAAGTGGTAGGTAACGTAGCATAGGCATAGCAAAAGAGCGAGCATCTAGCAAGCAAAGATAGAAGTGATTTCGAGGGTATGGTCATCTTGCCTGCAAGGTTCTCAGAGTTGTCGAAAGCTTGATCCTCGTAAGCGCTTCTCAACAGGTTCCTCGCTCACGCATCGCCTCCGGCTCTACCCAAAGCAAGAACACAAACAATGGAACCACAATAAATCACGGGCGATGCACAAACAACATGATGCATACATGGCATGATATGCGTAGATGAGATGCAATGCATATGCGTGTTCGAAGTAAACTGATGAACAAGGTATCAACTTGGCAAACCAAGTATGCCGCTGAAAGGTGAGATGATTTCGCTGAAATCAATATAAAGATCACCGAAACGGATGCACGGTTTGCAAATGACAAGCAAAACAAGAATGACACAACTGACATTAACAAAGATGATGCCACTTAGCAAGCAACAAGAAATTAAGCTACTCTACCCAAACGTACTCAACAAAGCATATGGCAGTGATCTACTCAAGATGCTTGACAAGAGATGAACATCGAGCTACGGCTAAATCACATCATAACAGGTCCAAACAAGCATGGCAAAATGCAAAATATATCAGCTTCACAGACTCAAGGAAAATACTAACATGCCGTAAATTAACATCAGAAGGCATGTTTAGAGCAAGCAAACAACCTGCTACAGGAAAAGACATAGCAAAATATGGCATGGCATGAATCTACTCAAGGCATTGAACAAAAGTCCCTCATCACCAAGAGCCAAAAGAGATCGAAAATGTAATAGCACCCATGTCAATATAGCAAGTGTCGCTAATGTATTCAGCAAACAGGCATGACATTGACAGAATTCTCAAGGCATCTTATGCAGCTCGATGCACTCACTACAGAGCATTTCATGATAAACTAAGCATGCATCCATCAAGAATACATGGCATAGAAGCTATACATGGCAAGAACAACATCATAGCGCATACATGGATCAACTACAACAACCTTGGCAAAATTGAATAACATGTAAACAATCTGCCAGAAACATTTTATAGCAAAAGTAGAGCTCGATTGACTCAAGCTATGGCACTCCATAATTGCAAACAAGGGCATGGATGGATAGATAATAACCATATGTTCAAAACATCCTCATCAAGTATCTCAAAATATGCATGGATCTCTCAGAGCATCAAGTTTACATGGCATAAAAATATCAGCAGTAACAGGGCTGAAATCAGCAACATCATGAAGCCTAGTTTGCATGCTTGTGCTAGTCACCACAGAGATCACAAAAATACATGGCATACACCCTCAGTAAAGATGGAATGGCATATTACAAAACACATGTAGGACTCAAGTTCATAGGGTGCTACAGATCTCGGCATCAAGATGAGCTCAAATGTAAATGATGCAATGAGATGAAATGATGTACTCGTCGAGGCGAACAATTCGGTATGCTACACGCCCAAAACGGAGCCACGAGTGCAAAGTTATGATGCGATGAACATGCAACAAAATAGTGACAGATAAGGACTTAGACAAAATTTCGGGGGAGAAGAAAAGTCAACCGAGGTGGATCTGGAGATCGCCGAGTACGCGGGTGTCGCTGGAGAGGGGCGCCGAGCTCGGGAAGCCGGAGGACGGGCTGATGCGGCCCGACCGATCGGGCCGGATCCGCCGGTGGAGAGGCGGCTTATGGGGTCCGGCGAGGGCGGCGGGACTGCTGGCGGGCGCGGATCATGGGCGGAGGCGGCGGAGCGCCGCGGCCGACGGCGGCGGAGCTGCTGCGGGCGGGCGCTTAGGGCGGCCGGCGCCGGAGGAGGCGGGCACGCCCCGGGCGCGGGCCGAGGGTTTCCGCCGGGCCCGGCGGGCTCGCGCGGAGGCGGCGGCGATGTGGGCGCGATTGCCCACGCGGCGGTCATGGAGTGGCCGGGCGGCAGCGGCATACACGCCTGCCCGGTCCGGACGGTGTCCGCACATGGAGAGGAGCGGGCTAGGGTTAGGTAGGAAATGATCCGGATTTCGGGAGGGGGTGTTTTATAGGTAGAAGGAGCTAGAGGTCCAAATGAGGTGAAGTTACCACACGATCGTGATCCGACGACGGAGAGCATGAAAGTGACTTAGATGGGTTATTGGGCTGTTTTGAGGGTGTTGGGCTGCAACCCAAAAGAGGCCTTCGTAGCTATCTTGCTAACTGCTGAGTATCAAACGACCTCCAAATGGCACGAAACTTGACAGTGTGGTCTACCGATGGTGTACCAAGGCCACTTGGCAAGCCTCGTCCATTCCGAGAAAGTTTAGTACCCGCCACGGAAAATGTAAAAGGGGACGCCGGGGACATAGGAGTGGCGGATTGCAAAACGGACAACGGGAAAATGCTCGGATGCATGAGACGAACACGATGCCAATGAGATGCACATGATGACATGATATGAGGTGCATGACATGAACAAAATGCAAAACAAAAGACAAAACCCAAACACGGAGGGAATATCATATCACAATGCCGAAAATGGCAAGAGTTGGAGTTACAAATATGGAAAGTTACATCCGGTGTTACAACACTCCACCACTACAAGAGGATCTCGCCCCGAGATCTAGGACTGAAAGAACTCCTGATATTCGAACGGAGGTGATCCTCGCCCCAAGTGGCTTCGCCGGAATGGTGTGACCACTTCACTTTAAGGAATTTGATTGACTTGTTGTAGTCTTGCGCCGTTTCTTCAAGAATAGCAACGGGTGCTCATGATAAGAGAGATCTTCTTGGAGGTCAATTTCTTCGGTTGATGGTGCGCCAGCGTTTTGAAGCACTTGGCGGTTGTGACACGTGAAACACATCGCACGCTCGCGGGTTGGACGGAGCTCGTTGATAGGCTAGATCGCTTTTTGCCAATGATCTTGAAAGGACCCACGATCTAGGGAAAGCTTCCTTGATACCGGGTTGACGAAAGTGCCTTTCATTGAGAGATGCGAGGTAGACATGGTCTCCGATTTCAAAAGCCGCATCACGGTGCTTGTCATCATAATATCCTTCCGCGCGATTGCGCTGCTTTGAGATTCTCACGAATGACTTTGCACATTTCTTCGCTTCGTGGATCAAGTCGCTGCAAGAAGTTGGCGCTCACCGCCTCGACCAATTGAGAGGAGTACGACACTTTCGCCATAGAGAATTTCGAATGGGGCCTTGCCCAACTCGCTTGGAAGCTGTTGTTGTAGGAGAACTCGCATATGGAAGACAATCTTCCCACTTCATACCAAGGAAATGACACAAGCCCCGAGCATGTCTTCGAGGATTTGATTGACTCGCCGACTTGGCCACTTGTTTGAGGATGGAAAGCTGTGCTGAAACGAATGTTGGTGCCTATGGCCTTCAAAAGAATCCCAAAACTTGAGGTGAAGATGCTTCCACGGTCCAAGAGATCAATTGTGGAATGCCGCAAGGAGACAACTCGAGGTGTATAGCTCGCCAACCGAGCTGCTGTGATAGATTCTTTGATTGGAAGAAAATGAGCCACTTTAGTAAGCTTGTCAATGACAACGAAGATAGCATCATTTCCACGCTTGACTTAGGAAATCCAGTCACGAAGTCCATCTCGATATGATCAAACTTACATTCTGAATAGCAAGAGGTTGGAGGAGACCAGCTGGTCGCTGGTGTTCGCTTTCACCTTCCGCAGACATCACACTCATTCACTAATTGAGCAATTTCTCGCTCATTCGAGTCCACCAATATGACTGCTTGAGGTCACAGACATCTTCGCATTTCCGTGATGAATGGATAGAAGGGAATTGTGTGCCTGCTCATAATGACTTTACGAGATCACCCTTAGGAACCACAATTTGGTCCTCAAGAAAAGAGTATCTTTGTCATCAATGTGGAAGCACTTGTACTTGAATGCCCTTGTCGATACCACGCTTCACCTTTTTCACCATGGTATCCAGTGAGTTGAGCCTCACGAATTTGGTCTTCCAAAGTAGGAGAGACTATGAGGTTGGCAAGAAAGCCTTGAGGAACAACTTGAAGATTCAGCTTATGGAAAGCTTCACAGAGATCCGTTGAAGGGCTTGAGAATTAAACTGCTGCAAGAAGCCTTCCCGCTCAAAGCATCTCGCAATCACATTGGCCTTGCCCGAGTATATTCAATACTTGGGTTGTACTTTGAATCATTTCACCCATCGAAGTTTGGCTCGAGGTTGAGGTTGGGTTGAGGAAGATATACTTGAGGCTCTTGTGATCGGTGAATATGTCCACTTTCCTTCCCAACAAGAGATGTCTCCATGTTATCAATGCATGGACAATCGCCGCCAACTCAAGATCGTGAGTGGAGTAGTTCTTTTCGCTGGGCTTCAACCGACGAGAGGTATAGGCCACAACTTTCTTCTCTTGCATTAACACAAAGACCGAGACCTTGAAGAGAAGCATCACGTAAAACTTCAATGGCTTGGATTCATCAGAGGAGTTAAGACAGAGCTGTGACGAGTTTCTTTGAGAGTATTGAAAGCAACGCCACACTGTGAGACCGCATATACTTCACATGCTTCTAGAGGAGGTTGGAAAGAGGCTTTGCAATCTTAGAGAAGTTCTCAACGAATCTTCGCAATAGCTTGCAAGTCCAAGAAAATGCTAAGTCGCTTACATTCCGAGGAGGTTCCCAATTCACAACCGCAGACACCTTCTCGGGTTAACAGCGATGCCTTGGCGGAGATGATGTGACCAAGATAAAGCACTTCATCAAGCCAAAATTCACATTTGAAAATCAGATAGAATTGATGCTCTCGAGCTTGTCGAGCACCAATCGCAAATGTTTGGCATGATCCTTCTTATTCTTGGAGAAGACCAAAATATCATCGAGATAGACCAAGATGAATTCATTGGTGTAGGGGTTGAAGATGAAGTTCATCATTCGAGAGAATGTTGGAGGAGCATTGACAAGGCCGAAAGACATGACAGTATATTCACAAGAACCAAAGCTTGTTCTAATGCTGTCTTGGGAATATCTTGTTCACGAATGCGAATTTGATGATAACCCATACGAAGGTCAAGCTTGAGAACACTTTAGCACCTTTGAGTTGCTCAAAAGCTCATTGATGTTGGGAAGTGGATACTTGTTCTTGATAGTCTTCTTATTCAATGGACGGTAATCGACGCAAAGTCGGTCCGCGCCATCCTTCTTCCGACAAAAGAACACCACAACCCCAAGGAGATGAACTCGTCCGATCGTACCTGACGCTCTTGTTCATCGAGCTGTTTCTTCAATTCTTCAGCTCATTAGGTCCAAGCTTATATGGACGCTTGCAAACGGGTTCCGTGCCGTGCTCAAGATCGATAACTAATTCAACCGGCCGGTGAGGAGGCATACCCGGAGCTCTTCCGAAAGACATCTTGATACTCACAAACGATCGAATCGAGAGATAGCATCCTACTCACCCTTCTCATTGAGAGAAAACAACCAATGGTTTCATCACGAAGCGCATAGATGATCACATCCTCGTAAGAGTGAGTCAATTGATTTCCCGGCAGCACAATCAAGCCGAGCTTGTGCCGAGAAAGCCACCATCCCGAGAATTAGATCAATATCCGAGTCACCAAGAACAAATGGTTTAGATAGAAATTTATAGTTGCCCATCTTGATAGAAACATCCGAATCATAGTGGTAGCCCTCATAGAAGAGCCCGAGAAACAACTCCCAAGGGTTTTTCCAACATTTCGAAATGAAATCATGCTTTGCAACAAATGATCTAGACATGAAACAATGCGATGCACCGTATCAAATAAAACTTTGCAGAATATCATTAATCGAAGATTACCCATAATCACATCAAGAATCTTCTCGCTTATGCTGCATTCATCATGTTCACCTTGCGACTTGGGATTATGCTTGACCACCGCATTGCTTGAAGATCTCACAGAGGAGGAGGCGAAGGCGCTTTGGTTGAAGCACTTGTTCGCAGAGTGACCTTTCTCGCCGGCACTTGTTGCAAGTCACCTCCGAGAGCGGACGGTGATAAGGAGCATTTAACCTTGGAGCTTGAGAATTTGACTTGTTCTTATAGCCCGGGTTGGGCGGTAGGAAGATCCACGCACCACCGAGTTCTTCTCACGATAAGGCCGACGGAACGGAGGAGGACGAGGCAACCAAAACTTCGCTGCTTAGCTGCCACTAGTGAGGAAGAAGAAGACTGAATCGCGCCCCCGACTCTCTTCTTAGAAGCCTCACACTTGAGTTGGGCAGCTTGCTTCAAGGCCATGTTGTAGAATTCATCATACTTTTCTCGCTCAAAAGCACGAGAGCTAATTGCAGATCTTCTCCGAGGCCACCTCTGAATTGATAGATCATACTCTTTTCATTAGGGACGCCTTGCTTAGCGGGTTTAGCGAAGTTTCGAACTGGATATTGTATTGATACACGCACATGTTGCCTTGCTTGAGATTGCGGAACTCCTCACGCTTGCTCTCAACAACACTTTTCGAATGTGGTGAGCTCAAGTCTCATGAAATCATCCTGTAATTACACGACCTCCTCTCGAATCTTTATATTGCCGATACCACTCGCAGCTTGGTCCTTGAGTTGAAACGGCAAACTTGACAAAGTCCTCGTGTCCGACATTGCTACATTCAAAATGTTTGCAGATGTCCACAAGCCAATCGTCGGGCTGCCTGTGGCCTCGGCTACGTGTTGAAAGACTTCGCTGATTAGCGAGGAACCGATTGAGGGTAGCAAAGTGCGGCTGGTTGTTGCCTTGGCCTTGATTTCCTGGTTGCCTTGCCCTTGGGTACGCTTCTGCAAGAGTTGCAAAATCATCTCGAGCATTTGCGCTGGTGGCTGCCATGATAGTTGCCATGCCTCCGGAGGCGGAGGTGGAGGTGGAGGGTTTGATCGACTCCCATCATTATGCTCCGATTTAGACGCTGCATGGAGCCATCCTCAAGAGGGTGACATCCGTTAGCACTTTGATAGACAGACAGACAAGTTGAATCAACGGATAGAAATTGCAACATATAGTCTTCACAATAAACATTCAACAAGGATGAATGAATGAATTCCAAAAGCTAACATCACACGCCCATTAAGGTGAGAAGCCACTTGATTAAGGGTTGATGAAAAAATAACAAGGTACGATCGAACAAATAAGTGGTAAGGATTACCCAATCGCAAACCAAATATGTGGGAAGAAATGCTAAGAGCTACTTGAAACCCACCTATAAACTCCCTAAACTTTCCGTTATGCACTGTGTTGGGGATACAGGGACACAAAATATATCACCCAAACTAACAATACCTAGATCCAGCTGTATCCATCCGTCAACACATAACCAAGAAACCTTCGAAATCGTGGTACCTCGACCTTCAAAAGCATCCGTTATACGAAGTCATGGCAATACTCCCGAGCTTGCCTCAAGATCGGGTTATCGGGTTATCTCACCAACAACTGCATAAAAGAGATTTTCGATGTCGGCAAAACTCAGTATTCCAGAATCTGCAACGATAAACTTGTGACGACAACACCCTGAGCTCAACTCCCCGACACCGCCACAACCCCTAAATGTCGAGGCACCAAGAACAATGTTCTTGTCACATAACCATCGAACGATTCCAAGATACCCGCGTGATCCTAAAATTTTTTAGTGAAAATTGAGGATAGAGAGTCAAAACTTCACGCAGAGACCTCACCAGAGCGATTTAAGGACCGGGAGTAAAAAGAATCCTACTCCGATATATATAATCCTAAGACTCAAAACATTTTTGTTCTAGACTCAACAACGCCAAAGAAACAATCAAGCAGGGCTCCTAAGTCGGGATGGCTCGACATCAACTTGTAACGCCTCGACAAGCGCTATATCTCCCACGGTCGGCACGACTTAGAGGCATGACCGCATTGAAAGCAATGTCGCAAGTGAGGTAATCTTCACACAACCCATGTAATACATAAGGAAAGAGATACATAGTTGGCTTACAAATGCCACTTCACACAATACATAAATAAACATCCATCATCCAGATACACTCAAGGTCCGACTACGGAACCAAAATAAAAGAAGACTACCCCAAATGCTACAGAGATCCCCGATCGTCCCAACTGGCTCCACTACGATCATCGTGAAAGACACATAGTAACGACCACGCCTCGCCGAACTCCCACTTGAGCTCGGCTATGCCACCTGACCGCATCGCCGGCACCGCAACTGTTTTGGTAGAATCTGTGAGTCACGGGACTCAGAATCTCACACCCGCGAGATCAAGACTATTTAAGCTTATAGGAGGACAAAGTTGTGAGGTGGAGCTGCAGCAGTTTACTCAGCATATATGGTGGCTACATTCGCAAAAGAGAGCGAGAAGAGAAGCAAGGCACGGTCGTGAAGCTAGTAGCGATCAAGAAGTGATCCTAAACTACTTATGTCAAACATAACTCCAACATCGTGTTCACTTCCTGACTCGGCCGAGAAGAGACCATCACGGTTACACACGCGTTGATGTGTTTTAATTAAGGTCAACTTCGGTTTTCTACAACCGATATTAACAAATTCCCATCTGCCTCATAACCATGGGCACGGCTTTCAAAGATAATACCGCAGGGTGTCCCAACTTAGCCCATTATAAGCTCTCACGGTCAACGAAGGATATTCCTTCTACCGAAGACCCGATCGCCTCGAATCCTTGACTACAAGACATCTCGACAATGGTAAAACAAGACCAGCAAGACCACCCGACAGGCCGACAAATCCCGATAGGAGCTGCACATATCTCGCTCGTGGCACACCGGATAAGCTAAGCGCATGTGCACCGACGTAATCCAAGTTGCTAAGGAATGGTCCCAAGACGGTGCTCTAGTTTGGACCAACACTGAAGGAGCACCGCCCGGGGTAATAAAGATGACCCTGCTCGCGAAACCCGGGGAAAAAGGCTTAGGTGGCAAATGGTAAAACCAAAGTTGGGCCTTGCCGGAGGAGTCTTATTCAAAGCGAATCGTCAAGGGGGTCCCATAAATCACCCAACCGTAAGGAACGCAAAATCAAGGAACATAACACCGTATGACGGAAACTAGGGCCGCAAGAGGAACAAAACACTGCATAAGGCCGAGCCTTCCACCCTTTACCAAGTATATAGATGCATTAATTAAATAAGAGATATTGTGATATCCTAAAATATCCATGTTCCAACAAGGAACAAACTTCATCTTCACCGCAACTAGCAACGCTATAAGAGGGCTGAGCAAAGCGGTAACATAGCCAATCAACGGTTTGTCGGAAAGGATGGTTAGAGGTTTGACATGGCAATATGGGTGGCATGATATAGCAAGTGGTAGGTAACGAGCATAGGCATAGCAAAAGAGCGAGCATCTAGCAAGCAAAGATAGAAGTGATTTCGAGGGTATGGTCATCTGCCTCGCAAGGTTCTCGAGTTGTCGAAAGCTTGATCCTCGTGAAGCGCTTCTCAACAGGTTCCTCGCTCACGCATCGCCTCCCAGCTCTACCCAAAGCAAGAACACAAACAATGGAACCACAATAAATCACGGGCGATGCACAAACAACATGATGCAATACATGGCATGATATGCTAGATGAGATGCAATGCATATGCGGTTCGAAGGAAACTGATGAACAAGGCATCAACTTGGCAAACCAAGTATGCCGATGGAAAGGTGAGATGATTTCGTTGAAATCGATATAAAGATCACCGAATCGGATGCACGGTTTGCAAATGACAAGCAAAACAAGAATGACACAAATCTGACATTAACAAAGATGATGCCACTTAGCAAGCAACAAGAAATTAAGCTACTCTACCCAAACGTACTAACAAAGCATATGGCAGTGATCTACTCAAGATGCTTGACAAGAGATGAACACCGAGCTACGGCTAAATCACATCATAACAGGTCCAAACAAGCATGGCAAAATGCAAAATATATCACCTTCACAGACTAAAGAAAATACTAACATGCCGTAAATTAACATCAGAAGGCATGTTTAGAGCAAGCAAACAACCTGCTACAGGAAAAAGACATAGCAAAATATGGCATGGCATGAATCTACTCAAGGCATTGAACAAAAGTCCCTTATCGACCAAGAGCCAAAAGGATCAGAAAATGTAATAGCACCCATGTCAATATAGCAAGTGTCAGTAATGATTCAAGAAAACAGGCATGACATTGACAGAATCAAGGCATCTTGGCGAGCTCGATGCACTCACTACAGAGCATTTCATGATAAACTAAGCATGCATCCATCAAGAATACATGGCATAGAAGCTATACATGGCAAGAACAACATCATAGCGCATAACGGATCAACTACAACAACCTTGGCAAAATTGAATAACATGTAAACAATCTGCCAGAAACATTTTATAGCAAAAGTAGAGCTCGATTGACTCAAGCTATGGCACTCCATAATTGCAAACAAGGGCATGGATGGATAGATAATAACCATATGTTCAAAACATCCTCATCAAGTATCTCAAAATATGCATGGATCTCTCTCAGAGCATCAAGTTTACATGGCATAAAATATCAAGTAATAATGGCTGAAATCAGCAACATCATGAAGCCTAGTTTGCATGCTTGTGCTAGTCACCACAGAGATCACAAAATACATGACATACACCCTGTAAAGATGGAATGGCATATTACAAAACACATGTAGGACTCAAGTTCATAGGGTGCTAACAAAGATCTCGGCATCAAGATGAGCTCAAATGTAAATGATGCAATGAGATGAAATGATGTACTGCCGAGGCTAATAATTGGTATGCTACACGCCCAAAACGGAGCCACGAAAGTGCAAAGTTATGATGCGATGAACATGCAACAAAATAATGATGATAAGGACTTAGACAAAATTTCGGGAGAAGAAAAGTCAACCGAGGTGGATCTCGAGATCGCCGAGTACGCGGGTGTCGCCAGAGAGGGGCGCCGAGCTCGTGGAAGCCGAGGACGGGCTGGGATGCGGGCCCGACCGATCGGGCCGGATCCGCCGGTGGAGAGGCGGCTTATGGGGTTCGCGAGGGGCGGCGGATCACGGGCGAGGCGCCGGAGCGCCGCGGCCGACGGTGGCGGAGTTACGGGCGGCGGCGCTTAGGGCGCCGGCGCCGAGGAGGCGGCAGGCACGGCCCGGCGCTGCAGGTCGAGGGGGCCTGGCCTGGCCCGACGGGCTCGCGCTGGAGGCGGGCGGCGATGGGGCGCGATTGCCACGCGGGCGGCGGGCGGAGTACGCGGCGGCGGCGGGCATACACGCCTGCCCGGTCTCGGACGGTGTCCCGCGGAGAGAGAGCGGGCTAGGTTAGGGTAGGAAATGATCCGGATTTCGGGAGGGGTGTTTTATAGGTAGAAGGAGCTAGGAGTGTCCAAATGAGGTGTAGTTTTCTACCACACGATCGTGATCCGACGACGGAGAGCATGAAAGTGACTTAGATGGGTTATTGGGCTGTTTTGAGGGGTGTTGGCTGCAACCCAAAAGAGGCCTTCGCAGCTACTCTTGTTAACTGCTGAGTATCAAACGACCTCCAAATGGCACGTAAACTTGACAGTGGTTCACCGATGGTGTACCAAGGCCACTTGGCAAGCCTCGTCCATTCCGAGAAAGTTTAGTACCCGCTCACGGAAAAATGTAAAAGGGGACGCCGGGGGACATAGGAGTGGCGGATTGCAAAACGGACAACGGGGAAAATGCTCGGATGCATGAGACGAACACGTATGCCAATGAGATGCACATGATGACATGATATGAGGTGCATGACATGAACAAAATGCAAAACAAAAGACAAAAACCCAAACACGGAGGGAATATCATATCACAATGCCGAAAATGGCAAGAGTTGGAGTTACAAATATGGAAAGTTACATCCGGGTGTTACAACACTCCACCACTATAAGAGGATCTCGCCCCAGATCTAGGACCGAAAGAACTCCGGATATTCGAACGGAGGTGACCTCGCGGCCCCTGTGTGGCTTCTCGGTCGAATGGTGTGACCACTTCACTTTAAGGAATTTGATTGACTTGTTGCGTAGTCTTGCGCTTGCTTTTTCAAGAATAGCAACGGGTGCTCATGATAAGAGAGATCTTCTTGGAGGTCAATTTCTTCGGTTGATGGTGCGCCAGCGTTTTGAAGCACTTCTGCGGTCGTGACACGTGAAACACATCGCACGCTCGCTGGTTGGACGGAGCTCGTTGATAGGCGAGATCGCCTTTTGCCAATGATCTTGAAAGGACCCACGATCTAGGGAAAGCTTCCTTGATACCGGGTTGACGAGTGCCTTTCATTGAGAGATGCGAGGTAGACATGGTCTCCGATTTCAAAAGCCGCATCACGGTGCTTGTCATCATAATATCCTTCCGCGCCGATTGCGCTGCTTTGAGATTCTCAATAATGACTTTGCACATTTCTTCGCTTCGGATCAAGTCGCTACAAGAAGTTGGCGCTCAATTGCCCTCGACCAATTGAGAGGAGTACGACACTTTCGCCATAGAGAATTTCAATGGGGCCTTGCCCGAACTCGCTGGAAGCTGTTGTTGTAGGAGAACTCGCATATGGAAGACAATCTTCCCACTTCATACCGAAGGAAATGACACAAGCCCCGAGCATGTCTTCGAGGATTTGATTGACTCGCCGACTTGGCCACTTGTTTGAGGATGGAAAGTCAGCTCAAACGAATGTTGGTGCCTATGGCCTTCCTAAAAGAATCCCAAAACTTGAGGTGAAGATGCTTCCACGGTCCTGAAGAGATCAATTGTGGAATGTCGCAAGGAGACAATCCTCGAGGTGTATAGCTCGCCAACCGAGCTGCTGTGATAGATTCTTTGATTGGAAGAAAATGAGCCACTTTAGTAAGCTTGTCAATGACAACGAAGATAGCATCATTTCCACGCTTGACTTAGGGAAATCCAGTCACGAAGTCCATCTCGATATGATCAAACTTACATTCTCGAATAGCAAGAGGTTGGAGGAGACCAGCTGGTCGCTGGTGTTCGCTTTCACTCTTCCGCAGACATCACACTCATTCACGAATTGAGCAATTTCTCGCTTCATTCGAGTCCACCAATATGACTGCTGAGGTCATGGTACATCTTCGCATTTCCGTGATGAATGGATAGAAGGGAATTGTGTGCCCTGCTCATAATGACTTTACGAGATCACCCTTAGGAACCACAATTCGTCCTCAAGAAAAGAGTATCTTTGTCATCAATGTGGAAGCACTTGTACTTGAATGCCCTTGTCGATACCACGCTTCACCTTTTTCACCATGGTATCCAGGAGTTGAGCCTCACGAATTTGGTCTTCCAAAGTAGGAGAGACTATGAGGTTGGCAAGAAAGCCTTGAGGAACAACTTGAAGATTCAGCTTATGGAAAGCTTCACAGAGATCCGCTGGAAGGGCTTGAGAATTAAACTGCAAAGAAGCCTTCCCGCTCAAAGCATCTGCAATCACATTGGCCTTGCTCGAGTATATTCAATACTTGGGTTGTACTTTTGAATCATTTCACCCATCGAAGTTTGCCTGAGGTTGAGGTTGGGTTGAGTGAAGATATACTTGAGGCTCTTGTGATCGTGAATATGTCCACTTTCCTTCCCAACAAGAGATGTCTCCATGTTATCAATGCATGGACAACCGCCGCCAACTCAAGATCGTGAGGGGTAGTTCTTTTCGCTGGGCTTCAACTAACGAGAGGTATAGGCCACAACTTTCTTCTTGCATTAACACAAAGACCGAGACCTTGAAGAGAAGCATCACGTAAAACTTCAATGGCTTGGATTCATCAGAGGAGTTAAGACAGAGCTGTGATGAGTTTCTTTGAGAGTATTGAAAGCAACGCCACACTGTGGAGACCGTATATACTTACATGCTTCTAGAGGAGGTTGGAAAGAGGCTTTGCAATCTTAGAGAAGTTCTCAACTAATCTTCGCAATAGCTTGCAAGTCCAAGAAAAATGCTAAGTCGCTTTACATTCGAGGAGGTTCCCAATTCACAACCGCAGCACACCTTCTCGGGTTAACAGCGATGCCCTTGGCGGAGATGATGTGACCAAGATAAAGCACTTCATCAAGCCAAAATTCACATTTGGAAAACTTCAGATAGAATTGATGCTCGAGCTTGTCGAGCACCAATCACAAATGTTTGGCATGATCCTTCTTATTCTTGGAGAAGACCAAAATATCATCGAGATAGACCAAGACGAATTCATTGGTGTAGGGGTTGAAGATGAAGTTCATCATTCGAGAGAATGTTGGAGGAGCATTGACAAGGCCGAAAGACATGACAGTATATTCATAAGAACCAAAGCTTGTTCTGAATGCTGTCTTGGGAATATCTTGTTCACGAATGCGAATTTGATGATAACCCATATGAAGGTCAAGCTTGGAGAACACTTTAGCACCTTTGAGTTGCTCGAAAAGCTCATTGATGTTGGGAAGTGGATACTTGTTCTTGATAGTCTTCTTGTTCAATGGACGGTAATCGACGAAAGTCGGTCCGCGCCATCCTTCTTCCGACAAAAAGAACACCACAACCCCAAGGAGATGAACTCGGTCCGATCGCACCTGCAGACGCTTGTTCATCGAAGCTGTTTCTTCAATTCCTTCAGCTCATTAGGTCCAAGCTTATATGGACGCTTGTAAACGGGTTCCGCGTGTGCTCAAGATCGATAACTAATTCAACCGGCCGGTGAGGAGGCATACCCGGAGCTCTTCCGAAAGACATCTTGATACTCACAAACGATCGAATCGAGAGATAGCATCCTACTCACCTTCTCATTGAGAGAAAACAACCAATGGTTTCATCACGAGCGCATAGATGATCACATCCTCGTAAGAGTGAGTCAATTGAATTTCCCGGCAGCACAATCAAGCTGAGCTTTGTGCTGAGAAAGCCACCATCCCGAGAATTAGATCAATATCCGAGTCACCAAGAACAAATGGTTTAGATAGAAATTTATAGTTGCCCATCTTGATAGAAACATCCGAATCATAGTGGTAGCCCTCATAGAAGAGCCCGAGAAACAACTCCCAAGGGTTTTTCCAACATTTCAAATGAAATCATGCTTTGCAACAAATGATCTAGACATGAAACAATGCGATGCACCGTATCAAATAAAACTTTTGCAGAATATCATTAATCGAAGATTACCCATAATCACATCAAGAATCTCTTCGCTTATGCCGCATTCATCATGTTCACCTTTGCGCATTTGGGATTATGCTTGACCACCGCATTGCTTGAAGATCTCACAGAGGAGGAGGCGGAAGGCGCTTTGGTTGAAGCACTTGTTCGCAGAGTGACCTTTCTCGCCGCACTTGTTGCAAGTCACCTCCGAGAGCGGACGGTGATAAGGAGCATTTGACCTTGGAGCTTGAGAATTTGACTTGTTCTTATAGCCTGGGTTGGGCGGGTAGGAAGATCCACGACCACCTGAGTTCTTCTCACTGATAAGGCCGATTTTAACGGAGGAGGACGAGGCAACCAAAACTTCGCCGCTTAGCTGCCACTAGTGAGGAAGAAGAAGACCGAACTGCCCCTCGACTCTCTTCTTAGAAGCCTCACACTTGAGTTGGGCAGCTTCTTGCTTCAAAGGCATGTTGTAGAATTCATCATACTTTTCTCGCTCAAAAGCACGAGAGCTAATTGCGATCTTCTCCGAGGCCACCTCTCAATTGATAGATCATACTCTTTTCATTAGGGACGCCTTGCTTAGCGGTTTGCGAAGCTTCGAACTGGATATTGTATTGATACGCGTACATGTTGCCTTGCTTGAGATTGCGGAACTCCTCACGCTTGCTCTCAACAACACTTTTCGAATGTGGTGAGCTCAAGTCTCGCGGAAATCATCCTGTAATTACACGACTCCTCCGAATCTTTATATTGTCGATACCACTGGACAGCTTGGTCCTTGAGTTGAAACGAAGCAAACTTGACAAAGTCCTCGTGTCCGACATTGCTACATTCAAAATGTTTGCAGATGTCCACAAGCCAATCGTCATGCCTCTGTGGGCCTCGGCACGTGGTCAAAGACTTCGCTGATTAGCGAGGAACTGATTGAGGGTAGCAAAGTGCGGCTGGTTGTTGCCTTGGCCTTGATTTCCTTGGTTGCCTTGCCCTTGGGTACGCTTCTGCAAGAGTTGCAAAATCATCTCGAGCATTTATGCTGGTGGCTGCCATGATAGTTGCCATGCCTCCGAGGCGGAGGTGGAGGTGGAGGGTTTGATCGACTCCCATCATTATGCTCCGGATTTAGACGCTATGGAGCCATCCTCAAGAGGGTGACATCCGTTAGCACTTTGATAGACAGATAGACAAGTTGAATCAACGGATAGAAATTGCAACATATAGTCTTCACAATAAACATTCAACAAGGATGAATGAATGAATTCCAAAAGCTAACATCACATCGCCCATTAAGGTGACAAGCCACTTGATTAAGGGTTGATGGAAAAATAACAAGGTACGATCGAACAAATAAGTGGTAAGGATTACCCAATCGCAAACCAAATATAAAGGGAAGAAATGCTAAGAGCTACTTGAAACCCACCTTATAAACTCCCAAACTTTCTGGTTATGCACTGTGTTGGGGATACAGGGACACAAAATATATCACCCAAACTAACAATACCTAGATCCAACTTGTATCCATCCGTCAACACATAACCAAGAAACCTTCGAAATTGTGTACCGACCTTCTAAAAGCATCCGTTATAATGAAGTCATGGCAATACTCCCGAGCTCGCCAAGATCGGGTTATCGGGTTATCTCACCAACAACTGCATAAAAGAGATTTTCGATGTCGGCAAAACTCGTATTCCAGAATCGCAACGATAAACTTGTGACGACAACACCTGAGCTCAACTCCCCGGACACCGCCACAACCCCTAAATGTCGAGGCACCAAGAACAATGTTCTTGTCACATAACCATCGAACGATTCCAAGATACCCGCTGATCCTAAAATTTTTTAGTGAAAATTG
Source organism: Aegilops longissima (assembly GCA_021605205.1). Taxonomy (NCBI): domain Eukaryota; kingdom Viridiplantae; phylum Streptophyta; class Magnoliopsida; order Poales; family Poaceae; genus Aegilops; species Aegilops longissima. The sequence continues at coordinate 2,447 of JAHIAM010004972.1, read as the reverse complement.
AGGATAGGAGAGTCAAAACTTCTACGTCAGAGACCTCACCAGAGCGATTTAAGGACCGGGAGTAAAAGAATCCTACTCCGATATATATAATCCTAAGACTCAAAACATTTTTGTTCTAGACTCAACAACGCCAAAGAAACAATCGCTGTGGGCTCCTAAGTCGGGATGGCTCGATTACTAACTTGTAACGCCTCGATGCGGCTATATCTCCCACGGTCAAGCACGACTTAGAGGCATAACCGCATTGAAAGCAATGTCGCAAGTGAGGTAATCTTCACACAACCCATGTAATACATAAGGAAAGAGATACATAGTTGGCTTACAACCGCCACTTCACACAATACATAAATAAACATCCATCATCCAGATTACACTCAAGGTCCGACTACGGAACCAAAATAAAAGAAGACTACCCCAAATGCTACTGAGATCCCCGATCGTCCCAACTGGGCTCCACTATCGATCATCGAAAAGACACATAGTAACCACCACGCCTCGTCGAACTCCCACTTGAGCTCGGCTGCGCCACCGTGACCGCATCGCCGGCACTGCAACTGTTTTGGTAGAATCTGTGAGTCACGGGACTCAGCAATCTCACACCATGAGATCAAGACTATTTAAGCTTATAGGGAGGACAGAGTTGTGAGGTGGAGCTGCAGCAAGTTTACTCAGCATATATGGTGGCTACATTCGCAAAAGAGAGAGCGAGAAGAGAAGCAAGGCACGGTCGCGAAGCTAGTAGCGATCAAGAAGTGATCCTGAAACTACTTACGCCAAACATAACTCCAACATGCAGTTCACTTCCCTGACCACCAGAAGAGACCATCACGTTACACACGCGTTGATGTGTTTTAATTAAGGTCAACTTCGGTTTTCTACAACCGGATATTAACAAATTCCCATCTGCCTCATAACCATGGGCACGGCTTTCAAAGATAATACCCCGCAGGGTGTCCCAACTTAGCCCATTATAAGCTCTCACGGTCAACGAAGGATATTCCTTCTACCGAAGACCCGATCAGTCTCGAATCCTGACTACAAGACATCTCGACAATGGTAAACAAGACCAGAAGACCACCCGACCGTGCCGACAACCCGATAGGAGCTGCACATATCTCGCTCGTGGCACACCGGATAAGCTAAGCGCATGTGTACCGACGTAATCCAAGTTGCCAAGGAATGGTCCCAAGACGGTGTTCTAGTTTGGACCAACACTGGCGGAGCACCGCCCGGGGTAATAAAGATGACCCGGCTCACGAAACCCGGGAAAAAGGCTTAGGTGGCAAATGGTAAAACCAAAGTTGGGCCTTGCGAGGAGTCTTATTCAAAGCGAACTGTCAAGGGGGTCCCATAAATCACCCAACCGTAAGGAACGCAAAATCAAGGAACATAACACCGTATGACGGAAACTAGGGCCGCAAGAGTGGAACAAAACACTGTGCATAAGGCCGAGCCTTCCACCCTTTACCAAGTATATAGATGCATTAATTAAATAAGAGATATTGTGATATCCTAAAATATCCATGTTCCAACAAGGAACAAACTTCATCTTCACCGCAACTAGCAACGCTATAAGAGGGCTGAGCAAAGCGGTAACATAGCCAATCAACGGTTTGCTGGGAAAGGATGGTTAGAGGTTTGACATGGCAATATGGGTGGTATGATATAGCAAGTGGTAGGTAACGAGCATAGGCATAGCAAAAGAGCGAGCATCTAGCAAGCAAAGATAGAAGTGATTTCGAGGGTATGGTCATCTTGCCGCAAGGTTCTCGAGTTGTCGAAAGCTTGATCCTCGAAGCGTTTTCAACAGGTTCCTCGCTCACGCATTTCGCCTTCCGCTCTACCCAAAGCAAGAACACAAACAATGGAACCACAATAAATCACAAGCGATGCACAAACAACATGATGCAATACATGGCATGATATGCTAGATGAGATGCAATGCATATGCGTTCGAAGGAAAATGATGAACAAGGCATCAACTTGGCAAACCAAGTATGCCGCTGAAAGGTGAGATGATTTCGTTGAAATCGATATAAAGATCACCGGAATCGGATGCACGGTTTGCAAATGACAAGCAAAACAAGAATGACACAAATCGACATTAACAAAGATGATGCCACTTAGCAAGCAACAAGAAATTAAGCTACTCTACCCAAACGTACTCAACAAAGCATATGGCAGTGATCTACTCAAGATGCTTGACAAGAGATGAACATCGAGCTACGGCTAAATCACATCATAACAGGTCCAAACAAGCATGGCAAAAATGCAAAATATATCACCACGACTCAGTGAAAATACTAACATGCCGTAAATTAACATCAGAAGGCATGTTTAGAGCAAGCAAACAACCTGCTACAGGAAAAAGACATAGCAAAATATGGCATGGCATGAATCTACTCAAGGCATTGAACAAAAGTCCTCATCGACCAAGAGCCAAAAGG
>JAHIAM010004971.1:0-57283 GCA_021605205.1 Aegilops longissima | reverse complement strand
CATCATTCATCACAACTTGGCCATATCACGTCACATGACAATTGCTGCAAAAACAAGTTAGACGTCCTCTAATTGTTGTTGCATCTTTTACGTGGCTGCAATTGGGTTCTAGCAAGAACGTTTTCTTACCTACGAATAACCACAACGTGATCTTGTCAACTTCTATTTACCCTTCATAAGGACCCTGTTCATCGAATCCGCTCCAACTAAAGTAGGAGAGACAGACACCGCCAGCCACCTTATGCAACTAGTGCATGTTAGTCGGTGGAACCGGTCTCACGTAAGAGCGTGTAAGGTTGGTCCGGGCGCTTCATCCCACAATACCGCGGAAGCAAGAAACAACTAGTAACGGCAAGTAAGTTGACAAGATCCACGCCCACAACAAAATTGTGTTCTACTCGTGCAAAGAGAACTACGCATAGACCTAGCTCATGATGCCACTGTTGGGGAACGTTGCAGAAAATTAAAATTTTCCTACGGTTTCACCAAGATCCATCTATGAGTTCTACTAAGCAACGAGTTACTAGAGAGTTTGCATCTACATACCACTTGTAGATCGATGCACGGCGTTCTTGAGAGTGGTGATGATGAAGACGTTCCCAACGTGATTCCGATCACCGATGACCAAAGTATTGAAAGGACAGCACCTCCGTGTTCAACACACGTACGGGACGATGGCGTCTCCTCCGTCTTGATCCAGCAAGGAGGAAGGAGAGGTTGAGGAAGACAACTCCAATGGCAGCACGACGGCGTGGTGCGGTTGGTCTGGCAGTTCTCCGGCAGGCTTCGCCAAGCTTGCGTGAGAGAAAGAGAGGTGTTGGGAGGGAGGGCTGCGCCTTCAATGGTGTGTGCAGCCCTCCCCCCACCCCTCTATTTATAGGAGGAGAGGGCAAAGGGGGGCCGGCCCTCTAGGGAAAACCCTAGGGGGGGCGGCGGCCAAGGGAGAGGAGAGGAGGGTGGCTTGCCCCCCAAGCTAGGGGGGCGCCCCCTTTAGGGTTTCCTCCTCCCCAAACCCTAGCCGCATGGGCCTAGGTGGGGAGGCGCGCCCAGCCCACCAGGGGCTGGCTCCCTCTCCCACTTAGCCCATGTGGCCCCCCGGGAGGGGTGGCCCCTCCCGGTGGACCTCCGGAACTCTCCGGTGGCCCGGACATTACCCAGTATACCCCAAACTTTCCGAGTCCGCTTAACCACTTTCCATATATAAATCTTTACCTCCGGACCATTCCGAACTCCTCGTGACGTCCGGGATCTCATCCGGACTCGAACAACATTCGGTAATCACATACTTGTCTTCCTATTAACCCTAGCGCCACCGAACCTTAAGTGTGTAGACCCTACGGGTTCGGGAGTCATGCTGATATGACCGAGACTACCTCAAGTCAATAACCAACAGCGGATCTGGATACCCATGTTGGCTCCTACATGCTCCTCGATGTTGTCATCGGATGAACCACGATGTCAAGGGTTCAAGCAACCCGTATTCTATTCCCTTTGTCGGCGGTATGTTACTTGCCCGAGATTCGATCGTCGGTATCCCAATACCTCGCTTAGTCTCGTTACGCAAGTCACTTTACTCGCACCAAGAATGCATGATCCGTGACCGCACACTTGGTCACTTTGAGCTCATTATGATGATGCACTACCGAGTGGGCCCAGTGATACCTCTCCGTCATACGGAGTGACAAATCCCGCCTCGATCCGTGTCAACCCAATGGTCACTTTCGGAGATACCTGTAGTGCACCTTTATAGTCACCCGATTCGTTGTGACGCTTTGATACACCCAAAGCACTCCTACGGTATCCGGAATTGCACGATCTCATGGTCTAAGGAAGAGATACTTGACATTGGAAAAAGCTCTAGCAAAACGAACTACACGATCTTGTGCTATGCTTAGGATTGGGTCTTGTCCATCACGTCATTCTCCTAATGACGTGATCCCGTTATCAATGACATCCGATGTCCATAGTCAGGAAACCATGACTATCTGTTGACCAACGAGCTAGTCAACTAGAGGCTTACTAGGGACGTATTGTAGTCTATGTATTCACACGTGTATTACGATTTCCGGATAATACAGTTATAGCATGAATAAAAGACAATTATCATGAACAAGGAAATATAATAATAATGCTTTTATTATTGCCTCTAGGGCATATTTCCAACACAGGATTATGAAGGGAGTTCCACTGGAGAAAGCCACAAGAGGAGGCGCCGCAACAGAGGACGCCACACCGGAGGACATCGCACCAGAGGACGCAAGGATTATTGATGAAGACATTTAGTCGACCACCATGTTATTTTACTTTTTCGTCGATCAGTTAGGCCGATATTTTCGATTAGTCATGAGCTTTTGTAATCGAGATTGAACCATGTTTGAGTGGAATGAATAAATGATTGGTGTGTTTATGATTGTGCATTCATATGGGTAGTGTTATTTCTCATTAGACCATTGTTCTATTCTAAATTTCTCATCCACTCCAAAACACCAGATGCCTCCGAGACGTGACACCGGTTTTCCGCCGGAGCTCACCCAGCTACTCCAGCAGCAGAATGCCCTCATGCGAGATACTCATCCGAATCGAACAACAACAACAACAATCCACCGCCACCACCCCTGTTGACAACTTGACTCGATTCCTAAGGCTGAATCCGCGGTGTTCTCTAGCAGCACCGAGCCGATTGTGGCCGATGATTGGCTCGCAAGGTCGGAAGAGAGCTAATCACCGTTGGATGCACCGATGCGAGAAGGTGCGCTTTGCGCACATCAACTTGATGGACCTGCAGCTTCTTGGTGGGAGAACTACACGCCACTTATCCCAACGGCACCATCACGTGGGATCAGTTCCAAAGAGGCCTTCCGCACCGCTCATGTTTCAGCTGGAGCCATGAGTCTCAAGAAGCGTGAGTTCCGCAGCTTACGCCAGGAAACCGTCTTGTGGCACAAGACGTGGGCCGAGTTCAGCAAGCTAGCTCGCTATGCCCCGGATGATGTGGCCACAGATGCCGCGGGAGAAGTTCCTTGAGGGACTCAATGATGAACGGGCATGCAGCTTATGGTGGCTACCTTCACCAACTACCGGAGTTGGTAGACAAGGCCATCATACTTGAAGGCAAGCAGCAGAGATTGAAGCGCAAGCGGAAGTACAGCCGGGAAGCACAACTCAGAGCTCAGCAGAAGCCCGTTATGCCCCATACTCGGGAGGGCATACCCATCACAACCATGGAGGGCATAACCATGGAGGAAATGGGAACAACCGCAACCAGACAACAAGTCGCAATGGCAATGGCAATCAGCATCGCCCTGCCCGGCTCGAAGGATCTGAGTCACATCACTGCTTCAAGTGCCGTAAAACAGGGCACTATGCCACCGACTGCCCGGAGGCCAATCAGAGGAATGGAAACGGCAATGGAAGCTCAGCGAAGAAGCCCAACCCTTTCCTCGTGCCCGGTGAACCACATTGGCGTGGAGGGCGTCTATGATCAGCCGAACAATCGTGGTTGGTAAGTTTTATTGAATTCACGTTCAGTATTGGTACTCTTTGATTCGGTGCAACGATTCATTCATATCAAGGGTAGTTGTGGAAAAGTACGGTTGCCCACTAAAACCCTTAGAAGCCCCTTCGGCGTCCCAGAAGAGAAATGATGGCGAGCTTAGGCTGTCATGCAACCCTCAACATCGGGAACCATAAATTTCCCTTGCAGACCTCATAGTATTGGAAACCCAGACCTTGGATGTAATCCTAGGCATGGATTGGTTGACGGTTTGAAGGAAACATAGATCGTGCCAAGAAGTCTATTCTCGCTCACCACCGGGCGTAAGAGGATCAAGTATGTAGCCGGGCATAGCCGATGAAGAATCAGTGCATTCCCTCACGGGAGTTGTTCAGAGGAAGTGCCAGAGGTGCAAGATTTTCCGGTGTGTTTCCGGAGGAATTACCAGGAATGCCACCGGACAGGGACATTGAATTTCTGATTGAGTTATTGCCCGGCACAGCCCCAATATCCAAGAGACCCTATCGGATGCCTCCGAATGATTTGAAGGAGATCAAGAACCAAATTAATGAGTTATTGGAGAAGGGATATATTCGGCCAAGCTCATCACCTTGGGGAGCCCCAGTTCTTTTGGTAGAGAAGAAGGATGGAACCTTGAGAATGGTTGTGGATTATCGTTCGTTGAACGAGGTGACCATCAAGAACAAGTACCCTCTGCCGATGATTAATGATCTGTTTGATCAGCTAGTTGGAGCCAAGGTATTCTCCAAGATCGATCTTCGATCAGGGTATCATCAGTTGAAGATCCGTGAGAAGGATATACCCAAAACAGCATTCACTACCAGGTATGGTTTATACGAGTATACCGTCATGTCATTTGGATTGACTAATGCTCCTGCATACTTCATGAATTTGATGAACAAGGTATTTATGGAATATCTGGACAAGTTTGTCGTGGTGTTCATCGATGATATACTGATTTTCTCCAAGAGCGAGGAAGAGCATAAGGAACATTTGCGTCTAGTTCTGGAGAAACTTCGAGAACATCGTTGTATGCCAAGTTCAGCAAATGTGAATTCTGGTGAAGGAAGTCGGATTCCTCGGACATGTTATTTCAGGAGAAGGAATAGCATTGATCCCGCCAAGGTTGAATCGACCACCGATTGGCGGCCACCCACCTCGATCAAGGAGATCCGCAGATTTTCTCGGACTCGCAGGATATTATCGGAGGTTCATTGAGAATTTCTCGAAGATTGCCAAACCCATGGTGAGCTGTTGAAGAAGGAGGCCAAGTACATTTGGACCGAGGATTGTGAAGCCAGTTTTCAGGAATTGAAGAAACGTTTGGTCACAGCCCAAAGATCTGATTTTGCGGACATACACAAGGAATACCAGGTTTATTGTGACGCTTCGTCAAGGACTCGGAGGAGTACTCATGCAGAAGGAAAAGTTGTAGCTTATGCCTCCGGACAGCTACGACCTCACGAGATGAATTATGCCACTCATGATTTGGAGTTAGCAATGTAGTGCATGCACTCAAGACCTGAGACATTTTCTTATCGAAAACCGTTGTGATGTTTACACAGATCACAAGAGCTTGAAGTATATTTTCACGCAGAAGAGTTGAACCTCGAGCAGAGGAGATGGTTAGAGTTAATAAAGGACTATGACATGAGATTGCATTACCACCTGTAAGGCTAATGTTGTAGCAGATGCTTTGAGCCGTAAGAGTTATGTGAATACTCTTACAGCAGGAGGATTACCCCAGAGTTAGTCGATGACCTCGTAGATCTCCGATCGAGATAGTTCCGAGAGGATTTGTTGCAACTCTGAAGTTCAGTCCACTTTGGCCGAAAGGATTCGTGAAGCCCAGAAGTCGGACAAGGAAATTGATGAGATAAAGCAAAAGATGAATGAAGGAAAAGCTAAAGGATTTCGTAAGGATGAACACGGAGCTATATGGTTCGAGGATCGTATTTATGTGCCCAATGATCCCGAACTCAGGAAGCTAATTCTTCAGAGGCTCATGATTCACCAGATTCGATTCACCCCTGTAACACCAAGATGTACCGGATTTGAAGGAAAGTTTCGTGGATGGTATGAAGAAGGATATTGCCGAGTACGTAGCGATGTCGATGTTTGTCAACGAGTAAAGGCGAACATCGAAGCCAGCAGGTTACTTCAACCTTTGCCGATTCCCGATTGGAAATGGGAGAAACTTGGAATGGATTTTATCACAGACTACCCAGACCCGCTCAGTTATGATTCCATCCGGGTAGTGGTTGATCGTTTGACCAAGGTAGCTCACTTCATTCCGTGAAGACTACCTATACCAGTGCTAAGTTGGCCAAGATATACATGACCAGGATCGTATGTCCGCATGGAGTTCCGAGGAGTATCGTGTCGATAGAGGAACACAATTTACCTCAAAGTTTTGGAATCAGTTGCATGAAACTTTGGGTACGAGGCTGGAGTTCAAGATGCACTTTTCATCCGCAGCATGATGGATGCAGACCGAGAGAGTCAACCAGATTACGGAGGACATGTTGAGAGCTTGTGTGCTAGACTATGGGTCTAGCTGGGATGATAATTTGCCATACGCAGAGTTTTCATACAACAACGCTTATTAATCCAAATCAAGATGGCCCTTTCAAGCTCTATACGGAAGGAGGTGCAGAACACCATTGTTGTGGGATGGTGTTGGAGATCGATCACTTTTCGGTTCCGATCTTATCAGAGATTCCGAAGAGAAAGTCAAGCTGATTCGGGATAGACTCAAGATAGCTCAGTCGAGACAGAAGAGTTATGCCGACAGTAAACGCAAGGAAGTAACTTACGAAGCGGGAGACCGAGCATATCTTCGTGTGTCTCCACTTCGTGGAATCAAGAGGTTTGGTGTCAAAGGAAAGTTAGCACCCCGATTCATTGGCCCGTACAAAATCCTCGAACGTCGTGGAGAAGTTGCTTACAAGCTGGAATTGCCGGAAGGATTGTTCGGAGTTCATGATGTCTTCCATGTTTCTCAGCTAAAGAAGTGTCATGCCGACATGGCCGATATTCCATTAAGAGACACAGTGCCCCTAGAGGCCATACAGCTCGACAGTGATCTGACCTATAAGGAGAAACCCGTACGAATTCTCGAGACTGCGAGCAGAGTCACCCGCAGCAAGGTCATCAAGTTTTGCAAGGTCTTTGGAGTCATCACTCCGAGGAAGAAGTCACCTGGGAGCGCGAAGAAGACCTTCTTCGAGACCACCCGCACCTATTTGCTAGCCAACCCGAATCACGAGGGCGAGATTCATCTTAAGGTGGGTAGGTTTGTAACATCCCAAATTTCCTATTTGGAATGTTTTACAATTATAGCTAAGCATCTATGCATTCTGTTTGAATTTGAGTGCCATTTGAAGTTTCTGAAGTTTTTGAGTTTTGGAATTTGAATTCAAACTTGGCAAGTGGGAATCATTTCAAAAACTAAGCCTGATAAATACTTGAGCAAAAGTATGAGAGGAGCAAACATGACACTCCAAAAATATCAGAGGAAACAATGCCAAAAGTTTTGAATTCAAATTTGAGTTTTATTTGAATATTGGAAAAAAATGAATTTTTATAAACTTTGGATTTTGCCCCTGCAAAAATGTTCAAATGATAGGGAATATTCCCCTGATCATTTTGATATATATATGTCCTATATAAAATATTTATATTTTATATTTTATAACTCTGTTTTTATTTTGAAAAAATAAAATTAGAAAACCCACAGGCGCCAAGCCAGCCAACCGCCCACCAACACCCAGCGGCCCACCGAGCCAGGCCAACTGCCAAATGAGCCGCCCAATGAACCGACGCCCTCCTTGCCGAAATCTCCTTCGGCTCGGTCGCCCGACGACGCACCCTCCCTCACCGCCAAAGGGGCCCCACCCACATCAACCTCGCCCACGCCACCTCGCCCGCCGCCATCGCCCGGATCCCGAAGATCCGGATCCGATCCTCCCGATTGCCCTCGCCAAGTTGAGGCCCCCTATATAAGCCCCCTCCCCGCACCCCATTCCCCGCCCCTCGCCGGACCCTCTCCTCCCTCCTCACGCGCTCGCCGGAGACCCGAGCCACCGCCGCCGCCATTTTCCTCGTCGCCGTCGCCCTAGCCCACCCCGAGCTCCACCTACTCCACCAGAACCCCCGTCGCTCGCCCGACCCGCCGGACCACTCACGACGCCCCGACCACCGGAGACGTCGGGACACTTTCGCCGCCGAGCCGCCGCCGTCCAACTCCGGTAAGCCACCGGACTTCGCCCCCGCCGTCCGATCTCGCGTAGACGAGATTAGAACGCCCCCGAAGGGGTAAGTTCTTTTATATAAACCCGGTTCGGCCCGGTTCGTTACGGTTTAATTTAAGTTAGGGTTTTTTATTTTTAGATCGGCCCATTTCGTTTAAACCTAGGGCCCGTTTAGTTATATTACGCACAGTGCGTTAGTTAGGCCCATTTAGCCGTTTTTCTTTATTTTCGTTTTTTCTGTTTTAACAGAATAGTTCCAGATTTGAAAAATTCATAACTTTTATTCTACTTAATATTTTTAGGTGATTCTTTTTTTTGTTGGTTTGCAAATTTCTTATAGTTTCTGTAGAAAATATATTTAGCTATGTTGAAATTAATTATAATTGCTTTATTTTAGTTTTAGTCAGAATAGTAAATCTGTCATAAAATGAGCTAGGAAAATTATTTTTTAATGATTCTTTTTGTCCCAACTTTGTTTTGACATTGCCTAACCGTAGGTATTAATTTGGGTATTTTAGGATTAATAAAGAAAATAGTTTCTAGCAGAATCTTGTTATTCTTAATTAATTAACTAGCTACTGTTTTCCTATTATTTTAATTAGCAAATAAATTTATTTTTCACATGTGATTGATTATTCTAGGTTAGTTTCTGTCACTTTAGAGCATGAACTTTTATTTATAATAAATAAAACTTTTATTTTATTTTTCTTAATAGAAACTAAATTAGGCCTAATAGGAGTTTCATAATAGATTTTAAATTGATTCTTTTTGCTCCTAGTTGCTTAAAGCATTCTTTTCTGTTAAGTTAACATAAACTCATGCTTAGGTTATGTTAGAAAATTTTTTGTTATGTAAAACTATTTTTAGTTGTTGCTTGAAGTAGGAAAACTTTGAGTTGGTTTTCTTTGAGTTTTCCTTTGGGTTTTGATTTGTGTGTTTGGTGTGTTATGTTACTATGTTGCTATGTTAAGTGATCTTATGCTATATGCTTATTGTGATTATTGTTTGTCTCGGTAGAGTTTCCGGAGTGCGAAGCTTGCTACTACGAGTCCCTAGCTTACGAGGATCGTCAGCAAGGCAAGTCTTTGATCATGTTATTTTCAATACCTATGATTTTGTGCATTAGAAATTATACCACCCCACCATGCATGCAGTAGGTGAAATTTTGAAGTTATGTTCTTGAGTAGTATCATGTGGTAGGTTGAACCAATCCCCTTGTTACCATGACCCCGGGACGAAGTAGTTTATTTTGCTATGCTCGTAGACGGGTTTGGTTGAGTGAAATTCATAAGAAAGATATGAGAGTCAATGATGATGACAACCCCATGAACTTCAAAGCTCAAGATGGACTTCGGAATTCACTACTGGGTGGAGGACGGTTGACGGGCACCCTGGAGAACCCAGTGGTTGGCCGGGATGCATGGAGAAGTGCCATGACATCTTGCGGAAAGCTTCACCCAGCCACGAAGAGACGGATGGATGCCCCATTGACCGGAAGCTTACCTGTGCAGCCGCAAGCCATTATGGGCTCTGGCTGGGTCAACCCTAGTTGTGACGCTGGCTGGACGGTACTACGAGATGTAGAAGAACGGTAGGATTGGATGGGTACCGCAAGGGCGGAAGAACTCTTCGGAAGACCCTGTTTCATTCATCCCGTCTTCAAACACCCTGAAGTGCGAAGACTTAAAAGGAGGGAATGATTCTTGCGGGTAAAGTGTACAAACCTCTGCAGAGTTAAAGATCTAATCGATTAGCCGTGTCCCCGGTTACGGACAATTTGAGCCTCTGGAACTTGGAAGTATTCGAAATCTCAACACTAAAAACTAATAAATTAATTTGAGGGGGTTATGACTTAATAATTTGGGAATGAGACTTTGGTTGGCGGAACCATCTCAATAACTACCAACAATTTTGTCGTATTTGCAAGCAAGTCCACTGTAGTAGGGAAAAACTGGCTTTTCGCAAAATGATGAAACTTAGAGACCCACAGCCAAAATGCATATAGTGTTAGTAATTTTATTATTGTTATTCTCTTCATGACTTGCCAGCTTATTCAAAAAAGCTGACCTACACGGCTGCAACGTCTTATGTTGCAGAGATTTATTCCGATCAGGAGTGAGGCTACGCTCCGTGCTTGGCGATTGCCCTTTGGAGTCGGATGGACTCGCTATACTTCTACGCTTCCGCAGCTTATTTAGTTTATTTCTCATGAGTTGGCCTTCGGCCGAATTTATTCTCTTGTAATAAAGACTCTATATGAGAATCGTGAAATAAATTCAGGTGTGATTGAACTTTGATTATTTCATCAATGTACTGTGATTACCAGCATGATCTTGGGATGGTACAGACACAGAGACTTGACCGATTTTGGGTCAGGTCGCTACAGCGCCTCGGCCAGCCTACCCATGCTGCCCTTTTTCTGCTTTGGATTCATCGTCCGCGACATGGCGTGGGATCGGTCGCCGCACGGCGTCATGATCGGCATTTCCTCCATGCTGCCCTCTTTCTGCTTTGAATTCATCGTCCGCGACATGGCGTGGGATCGGTCGCCGCACGGCGTCATGATCGGCATTTCCTATTTAGCGCTGCAGGCATTCGTTGCAGTGCAATTTGCAAACGGGCGCCTGCAGCAGTCCAAGCTGGACGGCCCACTCTAGTTTTGCGAAAAACGTTAAAAAGTGAGAGAACTAGGAATCGAACCCACGCCGGACTCGTTACGATTGCTGCGCTCCAACCACTACGACATCGCGCTTGTTGTGTGCTAAGTTAAGTCGCTCTTTCTTTTTATTTTGTTTCTTCTGGTTCGCGAATTCTTGACGGTTTTATTCGTTTTCCCCTTTTTTTTTCTTTTTTTTAATGCGTGATTTTTTAAAAGAATGTCATGTTTTTTAAATCGTTGTACCTTTTCAGATTACAAGAACTTTATTCAAATTCGATGAACTTTTTTTGATTTCGATCAACTTTTTTCAGATTACATGAACTTTTTTCAAATTCGATGAATAATTTTCTTAAAATTGATGAACATTTTCCAGATTACATGAACTTTTTTCAAATTCGACGAACTTTTTCTGAATTCGATAAACTTTTTTTAAAATTTGATGAACTTTTTTCATATTACATGAACTTTTTTCAAACTTGATGAACTTTTTTCAGATTACATGAACTTTTTTAAATTCGATGAACTTTTTCTAAATGCGATGAACTTTTTTCAAATTCGATGAACTTTTTTCAAATTCGATGAACATTTTTCAAAACCGATGAACTTTTTTCGAATCTAATGAACTTTTTTTAATTCGATGAACCTTTTTTCGAATCTGATGAACTTTTCTTCGAATTTGGTGAACTTTTTTCAAATTCAATGAACTTTTTTAAAAAAATTGATGAACCTTTTTCATTTTTTTGAACTTTGCTTAAAATTTGATGAACTTTTTTTTCGAATTTACGTTTTCTTTTTTGAGATAATTTATATTGAGTATATATTAATGTTTTACTGCACAAAAAGGTTAACTAGAACTGTTTTCTTGTAGAAGACAACAAAGTTAGTTTGTTCTGGTGGTTAGTGTGGTGTACTCGCAACAAAGCGATCCAGAGTTCGAATCCCCAGCTATCCTCAGGTTTTATTGCCTTTTTACTTCAAAAGCAAACGAGTGCATGCGCGCGTTGGGCCGGCCCATGCCAGCGACGCTGCAGGGGCCAGCTCGTTAACGGGCGCCTGCAGCCCTGACTAGGGGGAGGTCCTATGCGCCGCATCATGCGTCAAAATGCTGGGCGTTCGCCCAGGAGACAGCGCGAGTGGGCCGGCCCATCGAGCTTTACGGCGAGACGAAAAAAAGGTAGAAAATGCAGCGACGGAGCGAAGCCAGGATTCGAACACGAGACCACCAGGATACCTGCGAACGCCCAGCTATCCTCAGGTTTTATTGCTTTTTTACTTCAAAAAGCAAACGAGTGCATGCGCGCGTTGGGCCGGCCCATGCCAGCGACGCTGCAGGCGCCAGCTCGTTAACGGGCGCCTGCAGCGCTGACTAGGGGGAGGTCCTATGCGCCGCATCATGCGTCAAAATGCTGGGCGTTCGCACTGGAGACAGCGTGAGTGGGCCGGCCCATCGAGCTTTACCGCGAGACGAAAAAAGGTAGAAAATGCAGCGACGGAGCGAAGCCAGGATTCGAACACGAGACCACCAGGTTGTCATCGCGACAGCACAGCCACTCGACCACAATGTTTTGACGTTTTAAACGCAGCGCACCAAAAGAACTAGTTTTAGCGTAGAACTGGTCGCGAACTGGAATTTGCAGTGATTGTTTTTTTAAGCGTACTTCTTTAAAGTGTATACTTTGAAAATGTATGAATATTTTTTGAATTTATAAACAATTTTCGGCAAAAGGAACATTTTTTCAATACATATACAAATTATTAAATTCTGAACAAATTTTGAAACTTCGAATATTTTCTAATTTTGTACAAATAATTAAAAAGGAAAATTTCATGAAATTTGAACAAAAGTTTATAACTATGAACATTTTTAGAATCTATTAACAAAAAGTGCAAAAATGGAACTTTTCATCAAATTCTGAACAAAAAATTGCAACCACAAACTTTCAAAAATTTCAGACCAGAGTTTGGGATCATGAACATTTTTTGAATTTTCAACAAATTTTAACAGAACGTGAAATTTTTGAGAAATTTGTGAACAAATTTTTTAAAATAGTAACAATTTTGGAATTCCTATACATTTTTGAATTCGTGAACAATTTATAACAGGAAGATTTTTTTTTCAAATTCCTGCACATTTTTCGAAACGTGAACATTTTTAAAATTATGAACAAATTTTGTTAAGAGGAACATTTTTTGAAAATCTGAACAAAATTTGAATTTGTTAACAATTTATAACAGGAAGATTTTGTGAAATTCCTGCACATTGATTGAGACGTGAACATTTTTTAAAATTCTGAACAAATTTTGTTAAGAGGAATATTTTTGGAAATCTGAACAAACTTTGAATTTGTGAACAATTTATAACAGGATTTTCTTTGAAATTCCTGCACATTTTTTGAAACATGATTTTTTAAATTCTGAACAAATTTTGTTAGGAGGAATATTTTTGAAAATCTGAACAAAATTTGATTTGTGAACAATTTATAACAGGAAGATTTTTTGAAATTCCTGCACATTTTAGAAACGTGATATTTTTAAAATTCTGAACAAATTTTTTAGGAGGAATATATTTTGAAAATCTGAACAAAACTTGAATTTGTGAACAATTTATAACAGGATTTTTTCGAAATTCCTGCACATTTTTTAAATATGAACATTTTTTTAATTCTGAACAAATTTTGTTAAGAGGAACACTTTTTTAAAATATGAATAAAATTTGAAATTTTCGAAAAAATAAACAAAAAGGAAGAAAGAAACAGAAAAGATAAAAACGAAAACGAAAATAAATTAAGAAACAGAAAGAAAAAACGAAATGAAAACCAGCCACAAAAAGCAACAGGAAAAAAGAAAACCGATTAAGGGGACCTTCTAGAAGGTTCCTAAAACAGGAGAAAACCGTTGCTAGGCTAACCGCTAAAGGACCGGCCCAGATCGCGTCGCTCCCTGCTGAATCCTGTGCGAACCCTCGACATCTTGACGCAATATGCGGCATATAGGATTTTCCCTGACTAGGAGCTCCCGTCATGGTCGAGCGGTCGGCGCCGGCGACCGGGGAGCGGTGGCGGACCTAGCCCACTGGGGCAGTGTGGGCCAGCAGTGTACTGTACATGTATACTTTTTTTTTCTCCTATGGTATAAATGTTGTTTTCAAATCTCAGGGTTGGCCTACCCTATACCTCCGCCACTGGCAGGGAGTACCTGTGCGCCTTCTTCTGCCGGCCGAGCGACGGGTCGTGGAGCCCGGTGGAGTGCTCGGAGCTGGACCAGGTCAGCAGCATCACCTACTGTGACAGCCACGGCGTGTTCTACCTCTTCGACGGGAAGACCCGCAAGACGGTCAGCCTGGACAGCGAGACCTTCGCCGTGGCCACCGTGATCCAGCCGCCGGAGATGCTCGTCCGGAGCACCTGCGCAGGGGAGCCCCTTGGGACCGGCGCAAAGTCGAGTCCACGCTCGTCGTGTCGTCCGCCGATTTCCTCGTGATCGTCAGGACGCATCTCCTGCACCCCGGCGAATCGGTCGGCTCGAGGGAGCTCTTCAAGGCCTTCCGCTGGGACCGCCGCCGCCGGAACCCCACGGGGTGGGCCGAGGTCGACGACATCGGCGACCGTGCCGTGTTCGTGGACGGCTTCCGCGGCTTGTGCGTCGAGGCCAACGGGGTCAACGGGGTAGGGAGGAACTGCATGTACGTGGCGAGCTCGTACCAGGACAGGAGTTTTTTTTAGGGTAGGACGGGAGTTACACCAAGGGAAGGTACGCCGTCTCCGTGCTCGACCTCGCCGGCCACACCTCCGAGCGTCTCTCCCTCGGGAACTTGGGCGACTGCCGGTGCCGTCCATTCTGGCATTGGCCATCCTGGTGCATGCCCAATCTGCACTGATCCAAATGCACAACGCACGCACATTGAGGTTGCAGAAAATAGAAGCTGTTGGTTCGGATCCGTATTTGGATGATAGAAATGATCGAATATTAAGTGGTACTACTAACATGTTCATGTTTGCTAGTATCTGAGGAACCCAAGATTAAGCTAAGATTGTGCCTTGCAGAAACGCAAATAAGCGTTATGTGAGCCATGACAGGAAAGAACAAGTAACATTAAGGATGTCCAAAAAAAACATCCTACCAGGTTTTGATTGTGGTTAGATAAAAGGGATAATTACATTCGAGCCCCTAATTGTGTCACACTCGTTTGATTTTCCCTAAATTCTAAAAACCCTCATTTCTGTCCAAGCTCTTTCCCTCCTCTTATGTTTTTGCCCATTGACCGTTTGACCGTCACTTTAAAAACTTCATAACGGATTCATACTAACTCAGAAAATTACAAATAGGAAATCAAAATGTTTGAAAGAAAAACATCACTATATGTGCATGTCCTTTGTATTCATGAAAATAGTGTTGGAAAGTCCGCATCTTAGTTTGACCTCATATGACGTCAGCATGAATAGTAAAGTCCGAAAATATTGAAAACAAATTCAAAAAATTCTATTTTTTTTTGGTAGCAAACATTGACAAATGTTTTGAGTGATTGCCAAATTTCATCAGGGAATCATATTCGTGGAAGTCATAGCGAACAAACAGAATTGATGCTCCAAAACAAAAGCATTTTAGAGTGCTGATTTTTTTTGCCTTCCACGAATGTCATTCCCTGATGAAACTTTATAAGAGCTCAAACCATTCGTTAATGTTTGCCACAAAAAATAATTCAGAATATTTTTGCAGTTTTTATCAATTTTTTTGGATTTTTCTGTTCATGCTGAGGTCATATGAGCTCTAACTGAGATGGAGACTTTCCAGCACTTTTGTCATGAATGCAAATGACATGCACATATAGGTGTTGTTTTTCTGAACATTTTGATACCTTCTTTACATTTTTCTGAGTTAGTATCAATTTGTTATGAAGTTTTCAAAGTGACGGTCAAACGGACGAAGGGAAAAAACATAAGAGGAGCAAACGAGCTTGGACAAAAACGAGGGTTTTTTGAATCTAGGGGCAAATTAAACGGGTGTGACACAACTAGGGGCTCAAATGTAATTGTCCCTAGATAAAACTCCCCCAGTGCGTTTCACACAAACCGTGGGTCTTTGGCTCTTATTCAGTCTTTAGCTAACACTAATAGGGCATATCCATGGCTGTCCATTAAATTGGATACCCATAATGTCCACGGACACGTCCGAGCGCGTCTGCGAACAATGCTAATGGAGTTGGCCATCCAACCCTATACATCAAACATGTGCCTCTTTTCCTAAAAAAGGAATCAAGAAAAGACTAATAATCTAATGTAGATCATGCAACCTCACTTTAAATCATTGATCTATAGCAATCAAGTACACATTTAAATTCAGAATAAAAGCTTCAACAAGTTTTTGAAATTCATTGATTCCAAATTCAAATATACTCCTGAAAAGTGGCCTTCATATCATACTTTCTTCGCTCCTTGAGCTTGACCTTCTTCATTGCCACATGTTCTCCCAGTTGGACCGCCACCTGAGCTCCATCCAACAATGAATCAATATGAAAGGCTTGCCCTCCGTCCTATAGTACATCGTCACAACGCATCCGAGCTATACAATGACATGATCATCAAGTTGCAACAACGAGTGAATCAATGAATTGAACAACACCTAAAAGAACAAGAAGCAGAACTTACGATCTCCATGATTGATGCGCCCGGTGGCGACCTTGTCTCCACTTTTGCAATCGCACTGCAAAAAGGTGTACCAACGAAGTAGCGACTTCACATTGCGATTATGTATCACATCCAAATTGTATGGCTCGGAGTGCAGTACTCATGAAACCAAGAATACACATGTTGCCTAAATGCCACTTGCACAACTCTTTCAAAAGACAAAACAAAGACTATCAAGATCTGCTTTTAAGTGACTCTTGAGTTCATTATTTAAGCTCTCACTTAGTTGTGTACTTTGTGTTCCCAAGGTGAAAGCATCCATTGTAAAACATTCATGCCACTTCTCTTTTACCTTATGGATGCTATCAAGACCAGTCGGATTTTCTATTTTAGTTCGCATGGTGTCAAAAGCTTCCTCGTCCTAGTATGCAAGAATATGTGGTTCATCTTCCTCCTCCTCCCCTTCAACTTTCTCCTATCATATATATATATATATATATATATATATATATATATATATATATATATATATATATATATATATATATATATATATATATATATATATATATATATATATATATATATATATATATATATATATATATATATATATATATATATATACTTGGATGCATCTGATTATGTGCAAACAAAGAAGTTTCAAAAAGCCAACTGAGAGCCTCATATGTTTCACTATATAAAAGACAAGCACCAAATATAACAGTTTGCCTTAATTGAGTGAACCCAAGGAATACACCAAATGACCCAAGTATCTTGTTGGTTTCAATGTAGTGCCAAAAGTAACCACATCACCAAAATGAGCATAATCAATTAACATTGTTGCATCAACCCAAAATATTTGTTCTTCATTGTCCAACAGTATGGCAATTGGAACAATGGGTTTTTGGGACTGTATCATGGAAGTTGTTCAACATATTCTCAGCTTCACCATACAGTAGTTGACTTTGGCTCTTAGTACGCTGGTGATTTATGTGATCCCTATGTGTATAGCCAAGAAGAGATGGTCCACCAACTCAACGACTAGCACACTCTACCCAAATCATCTGCAATTCCGATCTCAAAAGCATGAATTTCACATATCTTTCATTGTGATGGCATAAGGTGGCATGTTTCTTGCAACTGCATAATGTGACTATGCTACAAAACATGATCAGTTACTTCATAGTTCCCTGCTTCTCTATTTATTGTGAGACACATAAGAGCTAGAAAATTAATTCTAATCTCAGCTCGAGGTTCCTTAAAATGTTTATATCTTTTGTCTCTTCCCCGATGATCTTCTTTGCGACAAACAAAACTGCTGGATGTGATCTTACGATCAGACTTACTTGGGTTGAGGTATCTCTTTCTAGTACTAACTACCAAATCCAACTTTGTTCCCATAATAAACCCAAAATTTCTATAGATCATCATTTGTGCCAAATTTCATGCCCATTTGTGCTATCCAGCTTGGCAGAACATTCAATCTGTATAAATAATGACACTCAACTTTCATTAGCACACTGATCACAAAGAATGTTATTTTTTAAAGGAGGTTCAAACCCCCGGTCTCTGCATAATTGTGACGCACACAACCATGTTTATTAAAGTTGATGCAAGGGAACGAGGTCAAAATCATCAACAGAAGGAGTACGAACATACAAACTATGCTAGAACCACTACAAGATATCAATGCAACACCTATGACTAAGTCGGCTTCTTCCACAACAACGCCTTTAAGAAGGAATAAGCATCCTCAGGCCGCCGTCATCCCATTTGGTCAAAGATGGACAAGAAAAGAATTTTTATCATGTATGCTGAGACCAGACATTGAATGGCATACTCAAACAGTATATGACGCCTTTATCAAGGTAACAATGCACTTTCATCGTTGCTGAGCCCAACTAACAAAGGCCATAATATGAGCTTTCACTCCAAATATGAAGCAGTGTTTCAATCACAAACCTGATGGAGGATCTTCTAAAAGTCACAACAACTAGTCCTCTATCAGGCTGAATTGGGACTAGCAGACAAATGGGATGTAGCACTATTTGAGACCTAAGACCGTCACCACAACCATCAGGGGTCGTCCATGCCGCGACACGGAGCTGGCCGCTGCCACTCCACGCCATCGTTAGCTGACCGACAACATCCACCACGTCTCGCGGTCATAACCCTGAGGCCCTCCGTGTGAACAAAGGCGGATGCAGCACTATTTGATGCTGATGAGAAACGCGAGCGCACCCCATCCCCACCAACTAAAAGGCCAAGGTATAACGAAGAAGAAAAAAAATTGAAGAAACCGAGGAAGAAATAAAAAGCAAAAGAAAAGAGAAAAAATAAAGAAAGCAAACAAAAACCCGACCCGCAAACAGCGAAAACCGGATAAAAAAACAGGCCCAAACTGTAAAGAAACAAATAAAAACACGCATAGAGAAAATAAGGACATGCTGCTATAGTGATGGGTTGGCCCACACACCGCACTTCACACGAGGGTAGCTACCATCTCGCTATAAGCGTGCTTTTCCTATTCTGCGCTTATAAAGTCGGTTACTTCGCTAACTGTAGGCAGCGCACATCCCTGCTTCGAAATATCGCGATGAATGGGTGGCCCATATAATGCGAGAGACAAACACTCGGTGATCAGAGATCAGTTCACTGACTTGACATGGACCGGCTAACGACAACTGTTTTATCAGATGTCCGGTTTTGGGAAGCTTATGACCAGTTTTTTGTTTGGTCCCTTTTTATTTTAACTTTTTGTAATTTTTCAAATTTGTGATTTTTTTTCAGAAATCATGAGTAGTTTTGAAATTCTTGAGCCTTTTCCAACTCTGCCAAAAAAATCATGAACTTTTTTGAAATTTGTGAATAATTTTAATAATTTGTGAGCATTTCTTTAGTTTTTTGTTTTTTTCTAATTGTTCAACATTTTTAAAATATATGAATAATTTTTAATTTTATGAACTTTTTCCTAATTCTTGAAATTTTTCAAATTCATTAAAAAATTCAAATTCGCGAATATTTTTTTAGAAATTCATGAACACTAATGTTTTAAATTCTTAAATATTTTCCAAATTCATGAACAATTTTCGAATTAACGACCATTTATTTTAACTGCACAAACTTTTTTCAAGTTTTGTATATTTATAAAATCAAAATTTGTTTTCAAATCTGTGAACTTTTTCAAAGCTACAAACATTTTTTTAAATGCACGAACTTTTTTAGATACTGTTTCTTACAAAAACCAATGGTCAACCGTAGACCGAGCCAACCAAGCCTGAAATCGCGATCGAGCGAACGAAGGAAGGAACCGCGACCTGGAGCGAAGCACGTTGCTTGCTGGGCCGGCCCACGCCAGAGTGCGCGTAAGCGCCAGTTTACCAGCGGCCGCGTCAAGCGCTGTATAGGAGGTCTCCGTCAGATCCTAAAAAAAAAAAGAGGTCTCCGTCAGACGAGCCGCGTCCCCCATAGAAATCTCGCCGCCCCTCCCCTCCGCCGCCGCCGCCGCCTTTCATCCTGCTAGGCACATCAGGGCTTCCAGAATTGATTCGCGCTCGGTGGGTCTTAGCTAGAGGTAAAATTTGGAATTGGAGGCATACGGGATCTGATTCCGCTGCTGCAGGTAAGAACTTGCAACAACTTTCTACTGAGATTAATCCAGATACCTTTGGTTTCAACAACTTCTAGATGTGTAACTCGTATCTCTTGATAATCAGGATATATACTCGACTGCTGCCTAGTAGCTCGCCCGGTTAATTTGGCGAGGACCATGAATCGTGAGTTTGCCAACGTGATAGTGCGCGATTACGGCTGTAAATTTTACTCGCTGCTCCGGGTCAACCTCAAGCAGCATCTCTTCCACCGCTCAGCAGCAGCCGCGGAAAAGGCGAGTAACAAGAGGGGATTGCCGTCGGCGATCCCGAGCTTGGGGCCTCTGCCCGAGCACAAGATCAACTTCTCGACGCCGCCAAAGATGGAGGGCGCAACGGACTTGCACTTCTTCTCCCTGCTGAAAGGGCAGGCAGAGGGCCGTGTCATGTTCGCCCCCACTTGCGGCAATTCCGTGATGTACGACATTGACATGGACGCCGTCGTTGCCATGCCCGACACTAACTTCTGCAAAGAGAGGGACTCAATCTCCTTGTCCACGACCAGGCCTGGGAGCCAAGACGACGACGAACAGCACTATGTCTTGAGCAAAGAACCGAAGAATGTCTTGTTTGAGGTCTTAGAGTACGGGAGGAACGGCTCCGCCAGGGGTCCATCCGCTGGGACTGAACGGAGGTGGCACTGGCAACATCTGCCCTCGCCCCCGATGCTTGGGCCGTACCTGCATGACCTCCAAAGGAGAGCGGTCTTCCACCCCTCCGCGGCGGCGGTGGTCGATGAGACCACTTTGTGTGTGTCGTCTGCGGACGGCGGAGCCTATGCCTTTGACACGGTGAAAGGTGAGTGGAGGCGGGCTGGAAGCTGGGCGCTGCCCTTCCATGGCGCGGCGGAGTACGTCCCTGAACTCGGCCTCTGGTTTGGCGTCAATGCTGCCGCCGGCAACACCCACCACTGTCTGGGTGCCTTCGACCTGTCTTCCTGGCCACCCGTGGAGCACCGCAGCTGGAACTATCTTGATCCGCTGTCCGACAAGTGGTTGACATGGCAGAGGCACCTACTCAACCTTGGCTCAGGCAAGTTCTGCATCGCCACCAGCTTTCAAAATATCGAGTGGCGCACACCATGTAATTCAGCAGGCTACCCTTTACACGGGCTAGATGATGAGATGGTGGTCAATGACCTTACGATCTTGACGGGCGTCGAGGTTGTGCGCTGTGGCGACGGGCTCAAGATGATCAACCACAAGTCTAAACGCCTTGAAGGCATTGAAATCCACTGCGTGCTCTGAGCCAAAACTCTTCTGTTTCTTCGGGACTAGATGTGTGTGGGGTTCATTTCTTCTCGGATCGTAACAAAATTATATCCTATGGTCATGAACAAAACTTCGCAGGATGGGCATCTGTCCTTGTATATAAGATTCTCTATTCGGATCTTAAATGACTGAATCAAAATTATCGAACTTTTTTTTGCCTGTGTGCAGCTGGCATTTTACTCATTTACTGTGAATTTTGGGCCCTTGTGCTGACTGATACGTAGATATATACATTGAAGCCGGGGGTCTGAGCAGGGCTCGGTTCAGTTCTACGATTCAGGTAAGGGCTTTGAGCAGGGCTCAGTTCAGTTCTATGATTCAAAGATTCAAGTAAAAATTACTATCACTTATGCTTCATACACCCTCCTTTAAGCGGAACTCAATTCAACAAAATTATACATTGAACATCTGCTTCTATATTGCTTTGGCTGAAAGAGATTTTCATTTTACATAGATGCATTGCTTGGTGATACCATTAGTTCTATTTATATACGACCCATGGAACCTGCGTCAGGACAACATGGCTGGGCTTCTTTCTAATGACCGCAGCATGATCCGCACGCCACTGGCAGGAGAGCCTCCAGTTGTTAAACTACAGACACACCCTCATCAGTGCCAATGGTGACGTCGGGGCATTCACCTCGACAGACAATCTGAACTCTGAAGCAATGTCCCTTGAATCACTTCCAGGATCGACATTTCATATCTAGGATTCCTAATTTCCCCCAGGTTACGAACTACGCCGTTTCATGTCTTGCAAGTCTGCTAATCAAATCGACCACTATTTTCCAAGCAATCGCAATTCCTGTGCCTACCGTTACACACATGTAATTTTAATCCTATCTGCCAAGCCCCATAAATACAACAGTCACCTCTACCAAATACCAATATGGGAGCAAGGTGAGTTCTCAGCTCAAACACACAGGATATATATTAGTCACATTTTACCCGCAGCTGTGCCGACCATCCTTACATCAGCAATGTTAATACTTTTTTTGAACCGCACATCGCCCCTTTTCATTAATAAATAACGGAAATACATCAGTGCAAGCTTCAGTCCATCGCACCATCATCTTGAGCAGCAGCACAGATACGCATCATGTTCTTCACATTATCCCTGAGCATCATTGCCCCACGCCACATTGCCTCCTGGTCATCACTCTTCAGCAAACCTGCCCCATAATCCAGAAATACACATGAAGAGAACACCACCTCAAAAGGGATTTTAAGAAATTTAAACTCAAAGGTTGCTTGATTGCGACAGTTCCAAATGGACCAGCATATAGCTGCGAGACCAAAACTGTAGAATCTGCCCCCATCAGGTAAAAAAGTGTAGCACCACGAATAAAACTGCCAAATGTTGTTTGGGCACAACTCGGTGCCAAAGACTGATCTCACAGTTCTCCAAATCACCCTAGCCAATAGGCATAAGAAGAGATGCTGGGACGTCTCTTTCTCGCTGCAAAAAGAGCAGCGCGGATTCCCCATCCAATTTCTCCTGCTCATAACATCCCTGGTCAACACAGCATATTGAAAATGTTGCCAAAGGAAGATCTGGACTTTAGAAGGAATTTTAGCTTTCCAAATCCACTTAAAACCACAACCCATGACATTTCTCTCTATGTGTTAATACAAACTTAGTAGTAAAAGTCTGCTTGGGGCCGAAAGCCTAAACAATCGTACCAGGATCAGAGGTAATATCCAGCCCAACAATAAAAGAGCACATCTCCCCCCATTGAGAAGGCAGGGTAGGGGAATCAGAGAATCTGCTTTTGACCGTGGCCACAGAATCTCTTGTGAGACATTTTGCTTTAACTATATCTTGCCAAAGACCATCTTGAGTCTCAAGTTTCCACCACCACTTGACAAGTAGACTGATATTTTGTTTCTGGAGGTCCTTGACTATTTCATTGATCTATCACACTTGTCTCTGTTTCATGTATGCCGTCGTTCTACTTATATCTTTTTATTGAGGAAGACTAGGCTCATTCCAAATCCTATAGGTGTCTTGTATGATATGCACTCAGCAAGAGGCCCTGCGCATGTAAATTGTCTGCAGAATGAAGACTACAGTGTCCTGGGATTCCTGTAAATTATCACTATGGGCATATAAATTATGTGAACACTGTATTATCGCTCCAGAACCAACAGCCCATACACGTATAGTAGAGGGTATTATAATTAGCTAAAACAGGTAATGAACAAAAAAACAGTTCTATAAAATGCCGATACGCGCATGCTGAACAATGTATAGATACTACAAAATACTAAACAAGAACGATCAGAGTCAAGGACCAAAGTTACCACCAGATGGATTCATAGCAGCGGCCTCATAACACGATGAAAACATGAAGGGCTTGTTCGGTTGAGGTGGATTCGAAGGGGATTGAGGGGGAATTAATCCCCTGCAAGCCAAAATCCCTGCAAATCCCCTCCAATCCACCTGGGGTTGGGATTAACCGAACAAAGCCGGAAGTGGAAGAACCAGCGAAATAAACTCACCAAATAACAAGCGCATCAAAAAAGGATAATTAACACTCACTCGGTCCGGGTTTATTGAGCCCCCTGTACTATAGTGTCAAATTTTGAGCATAAATAGTTAAGTAATAAAATATAAACTAGTTTAAGTCACGATACTCTTCGAAGAAGCAAGCATACCAAAACAGTTCACTGCCACAAAGAATGGCGGGTGTGGTCTGCTAGGGCCAAGGCGGGCGCGCATTCTCCACTCGAGATAAAGGTAGAAGGAGAAACAACGGAGAAATCCTCAAGATGAAGTTTTACTAGTTGGCTCAAGCGCAGAGGTAAAAAATTACTAAAAACATATGCTAGAATTTAAGCAGATAGCATGACCAACAATTTTAATTTCTAAATTTTACCAAAAAAACAATATTTCATAAAGAAAGATGCACAGCATGCATGATGTTTTCATTTCTTCTTGCAGCCATCAATTGCCTATTTCAACCATGGAGATAAAAGGTAAGCAAATATTTTCATTCACATCTGAGAAGAAAAAACATGGAAGGATCCATCCAATAACAGTGAAACATAGATAAGTTTTCCTCAGAGCACACAGTGGATTCTATTGTCCTCCAAGCTGTAACATTCAGACTTGTGCTTGATGATCTGGAAACCATTGACATTGCGCACCACCTCCACGCCGGTCAAGACAGTAAGCTCATTGACTGCACCATGAAGTGGTGTGCACGAGGTGTGCCTCAAGAGATTTCGAAAGCTGGTGGCGATGCAGAACTTGCCTGAGCCCATGTTTAGCAGGTGCCTCTGCCGCGGCAACCACTCATCGGGCAGGACGCTGAGATAGTTCCAGGAGTGCCGCACCACCGGTCGCCTGGAGGAATCGAAGTCAAAAGCACGCAGGCAATGGTTGGGTTTGCCAATGACATCGTCGAGGCCAAACCAGAGGTCAAACTCAGGGACATACTCCGCCGCACCGTGGATGGGCAGCACCCAGCTGCCAGCCTGCCTCCACTCGCGCGTTGCCGTGTCAAAGAAGGCGCAGGCTCCAGCATCCACAGATGAGACACATATTGTGGCGGCATCCAACACAGCCGCTGCAGAGGGAGGACAAACTTTGCTGTTGCTGCTAGGCAGGCACGGCCAAAACAGTGGCGGGCAGGGTAGAGGTCGCCAGTACCAAGATGAGTCGTTCAGATCAGTTGTCCTGGTATAGTTCAAGACCTCGAACAAGGCATTGTCCTCTCCTTTTCCTATGACATAGAGCTCGTGGTTGTCCTGGCCATAGCTCCGCCGAGTGATGGACAGGGCGATTGAGTCACTCTGCTTACAGAAGTTGGCTTGTGGCATGCCAAAGACGAAGTCCGTGCTAGTGTCATACATCATCGTGTGGACGTTAGGGCTGACGAACATGACAGAGCCCTCCCCCTGCCCTCTCAGCAGGGAGAAGAAATGCCTGGTAGTTAAGTCGGCCATGTTAGGCAGTGATGAGAAGTTGATGTTCGTCTTGAGCAGACTCTGCTTGGGGCTCCCTTTCAACATGGTGGATAACCATCCCTTCTTATTCGCTTCTGCCTTTTCGGCAGCTTCTGTTGAAGGGTAGAAGAGATGCTCCATGAGGTTGATCCGGCGCAGGGAATAAACTCCCTTGGGGTAATTGTGTACTATCATATTCGCAAACTGACGATTCATCATCCTCGAGAATTTAACACACCCAATAGTTGAATATCGTGGCTATCAAAAGGAAAAAGTTAGTACGGTAGCATTAACACTTGTCGAAAACTAAAACATCATGATTACTCTAAATAGAAAGATCAAAGGGTCTGTCTAGTTACTGCAAATCTAAGTGACTTAATCAACATAAAAAGGAAAAGCAAAAGAAAAAGGAAAATACCTGCATGAATCTCCGAGTAAAATCAATGACATAGGACTTACACTTTGATGTGCAATACTTAGGGCACATCTATACGTGCTCTAGCAAAACCGAAGATCAAGGGTGTGTTTGGTTGAAGAATGTGAGCGATACATATAAATTTTGACAAATTATATGTCCATCTAGTATCATATTTTATCTTTTGTAGCTAACTAACATTTTCGTGCTACTTCTCTCTTCCAGAACAAAGATAAAAGGGGGAAATATATCAATGTGCCTATTGCTAACTTTGATTAGATGGAGTTCATATTTCAGGATAAGCATGCTACCGGAGAGTTCACGGTCCTTCAAACACCCTATGACCGTGTTCATGCCCGTGACAAGGATTTTATTGGTGATACCGAGAAGAAAATATGAGTGATTTTAAGGTTGATCCTGCAACACATTATGATTCAGATTGTGTTCCTGACGACACCACTAATGAATGCTCGTCTTCGAAGCGTCCTAGAGGTGGCAAACGTGATAAAGGTAAGTGGGTGAAGTGTGATGAGAGCGCAGCTCAAGACATGACGCGGTCTCTGTGTGATATGTCGGATACTATGCGTTCCACACAACATACCAACCCGAATGAGAATTTATTCAAAATAATTGATGACATTGAAGAATACCCTCTCTTCATCCGACTTGCGCTAGAGACATCTGTGGCCACCAATGAACAAGTGGCTTCCATGTTGAAGGGGAGACCGATGGCTGCTATTCAAGAGTTTGGGTGCTGGATCGGTGATAACTTTCCTGAATACGTTCCCGTTCCTCCTGCTGTGTGATTCATTTCACTGCAAACTTTCAGGATTATTTTGTATGTCTTCCGGCATCGTCTCCTAGGGAGATAATGACCATGCCTCCTCATGCAGGCATGTAATGATGTCACAGAGTTATTCATTCCTGAACAATAAGCTTTTTACTCAGATTCTTTATCAGTCAGTGTGTTAAATTAATCATCATAAAGCTGCGCTGAATTTTTGCATGACTATTTACAACTTGATCTGCTTATAGCTATTTCTCTGTTTCACTGTTTTTTCAAGGTATTGTAGTGATGATGCACTTGTTATAAGCTACTTACTAGTATTTGGATCCTATCAAGACGGGCTAGCTTGCCCTCAACACAGCCAAACAGTTAGCTGCTGGCTCTTGCCAGCAACGGCGTTGAACCAAACGCGCAGCTAAGGCAAAGATAGCCCAGCCGAGCTAAGCTAGCTCAGCTATAGGCAAGCTGGGAGGTGAGGCAAGATTTCGAAGCGATAACTGCCGAACATCAGCACACGACTGTTCCCCCCATGGGTCGAACGATTTTTAGTTCGCTCAGAAAGCCCCACCCAGCGCGAACTGTATGTAAACCCAGCCCACATCAGTGATCGTGCCCAGTTGGGCCACACCCAGTTTTCCTGTGACACGCATCTCCATCGTATTGTCATCGCCTTATACGTCAAACAGGGCTAATTTTTTTAAATAATACATTTTTTTATTAATGTACAGAAATAATACATGGTTTAGATATATTTCACAAAAAATATGGCGTCATCTTCTCTAAAGAACAAGGACCGGAAGCCCTTGTTCAGCCGACTGCCCAGTCATCTTCAGGGAGGACGACTGGACACTAATCATCTATCAGTAAGACGATTAGTTCCAGTCGTCCTGCCCAAGATGACTCCGTATTATTTGTGAAACATATCTAAACCATGTATTATTTCTGTAAATTAATAAAAAAATATATTATTAGAAAAATAGCTCAAACAGGTGATTCGTGATATTCAGAGTGGGAGCCGAAGAAACAACGGAGCAATAATTAGCAAGATTAACTTACAAGCATCTTTACTTGATTGTACTTTTTCTTTTGAAAGTCGTGTTGTCAATGTCGAAGCACATAGTCTAGTCAAGTTCTCATTGTCGTTAGGTCTGGGATGTCACGTTTGGTTTGGCCAATCCCATGATCCGAACTCAATCCCATATATTTGTGGTGTTTGATGAATAAAGCCTGGTTTTACCTTAAAAAACCTAACTTCAAAACACCTAAAAAACATATAAAAACATTCTTTTCTAAAGAAAAAGCTAAAAACATATAAAAGGTTACCATTGACAAAATGATGAACTTGCCATGGTCGCGTTAAATAGTTACCGTCCATGGCCTAGTTTAGAAATTCTGATGTCATAAAATCATGGCAAAATCTACACATTTCTTGTGTCCTAAATCATGTAAAATTTAGAGAAATACTTTCTATTTGGTCACATGGAAATGTAGCATTTTGTCCTTCAAAAGCTAGGCAAAATTTGGAAAAATATTTATGGTGTGACAAGGCAGATCGTAGGAAAAACTCATAAATCAAGGCAAGTTTAGATAAAAATGTCGCATGGAAAATTTGGACAACTAAATTGCCTAAATAATGAAAATTTAAGAGAAAAAAATATTGTGACAAGGCAAGTCTAGGATTTTTTTATACAAAACATGGCAAGCTTTTTGCTAAAATATGCAATTGTCACATGGCAAATTTAAAATTGTACATCACGGCAAACTATATTGTTTGTATCTAATTCTGGAAAAATCATGGACATGGCAACTTTTGAAATAATTGTTTCTACACATCATGGCAACTTTAGAAAAAGTTTTCTAACGCATGGCAATTTTAGAAAAAAAAATTGTGAAGCAAATTATGATTGTTTTAATATTACATACTTAAAAATGTAAATTTTCCATGCTTTATGAACAATAAAATAAAGTGTATTCTAACACGTGGCAATTTTAGAAAAATGTTTGCAAAGGTCACACGTCAAATTATGATTTTTTTTTAATACTGCCATACTTTAAAACAAATGAATTTTGCCTTGCCGTATGAACCCGAACAAGCTGGGAGGGGTATGTTGTACCTAAGTTTGCCATATCCAACACCAAAATAAAGTAGCCATGATGTTTGAAACTAAGTTGCCATTCATCAAAATCTAGATTTGCCATGCATGAGAAATCAAGTTTGCCACAACTTTGAACAAATAAAAGGTAGATATTTCCTTAAGTTGATGTCCATGAAAACCTATATTTTGCCATGCATGGCAAACTAAAGTTGCCATCACCAATATATACAGAAAAAAGAAGTTCCCATGATGTTTGTACCTAATAAGTTCTCGTCCATGAAACCCTATATTTGCCCTGCATGACAAACTAAAGTTTTTTTTGCATGACAAACTAAAGTTGTCATCACT
This sequence comes from Aegilops longissima, assembly GCA_021605205.1. NCBI lineage: Eukaryota > Viridiplantae > Streptophyta > Magnoliopsida > Poales > Poaceae > Aegilops > Aegilops longissima. The sequence continues at coordinate 28,712 of JAHIAM010004971.1, read as the reverse complement.
TATACAGAAAAAATAAGTAGCCACGATGTTTGCACCTAAATAAGTTGCCATCCACTAAAACCTAGACTTGCCAAGTTTTTTTTAGGAAAAGCCCAGGACTTTCTACATACTGTTACACCTGGCTTGGTCACACCTCACTAGTTCCACTTGCTGAGAGGGGACTTTGTCTGTCAGTAGCATGTCTCTATTGTCCCATGCACGGGCAGCCAAAGCATGAGCAACCCTATTGCAGGTTCTAGCCGTTATTATCACCTTAGAGTCGAGGAAAGCAGCTCTGTTCTCCTATATATCTGTGACAATTTGCTGAAGCGGCAAAATGTTGAAGGCACCAGCCTCCGGTCGCTTCGCTAGTGTGGCGCAGTCGGTTTCAATAAGCACTCTGCCTCTGAACTTTGTTTTCAACGCCGACAAGCCGGCCACAACTGCCAGGGCTTCAGCTTCAACAGGATCTGTGCAGGGGCCAACTTGCATGCACCCCGATAAGGCCACCGTCCCTGTCAAATCTCTCACCACCCAGCCAGTTGTGCATGTACCCTCCTCTTTTTGAATGAAGCATCAGCGTTCAATTTCCACGGGCCACTCCCAAGGGGCTCCCAGTGATTTGGTTTTGTGATTTGCTCATCCCCCGGTACTGGTTCCTGTAACAGGGTATCTTTGCCATGCCTGCACTCCTTCACTCTTGTGCAATGCATGTGCCTCAATTCTTATTCATACTTAACTAGGAGATCCACCGAGACCGAAATTGATGCTTTTCCTCCCTGATGTACACAATTATTCCGAAGGTGCCAAGCTCGCCAGATCAGCAAGAGGATCCGGGCCCTCGTAATCTCATCGCATGCGTCTAACAAAACAAGGAGCTAATCATTTCCTGTGTAGCGGAAACTGTTCTTTTTTTAGAACATAGACATCGGGGATGTCCGGCTTTAAATTAATAAAGCCCTCAACTTAGGCAGCGTACACAGACAGACAGCGAACACACGGAACCACAAACTAGTTTTGCAGGGTCTTAGAACACAGCACGAAAGCAACCGGTGGAGAAATAAGGTGCATTACAAGGCGCAACCGGCCTAGCGAAACGAGCACGCAGGCTCGGAGGTAACTCGACCAAAAGGGGCTGCCCATCCCTATGAGGCAGCAGACGCAGGCGACGAGGCTCGGGACACTGAGTAGACGGAGCGAAGGCGAATAAGAGCTTGGCGATGGAGATCAGAGTTCTGTTGTCTTCCCAGCGGTGCCCATTGCTGCAAGAACACGATGCATTTGAAGATTACGTCAGCGGGGTGTGAGGGAAACACGCCCTCAATAGTAAACTTGTTACGAATATGCCATATAGCCCATAACATGGCCGCCGCACATGTCCACATGACCCGGCAGGCTGGGCCTTGGACCAAGGACAAAGATGACACGAGCTCGGAGCAGGAGCGTGGATCCCAATCCACACCCATGGCCTCACGAACTGCGCTCCAGGCAAAGCACGCCAAAGAGCACCGGAAGAAAGCGTGGTCAGCATCTTCCGGTACACCACACAAAGCACAAGGACCGGAGGCAGGGCCATTGCGCTTAGCTAAATTGATAGAGGTAGGAAGACGATCTTGGCAGAGTTGCCAGAGGAAAACCTTGATCTTGAGTGAAATTTTGGCCTTCCAGATCCCCGTGGCAGCCGTAGGGACATGGCCACGGGTTAGCTCTCTATAGAGGGATTTGACAGTGAATTTGCCAGAGCCCGAAAGTCTCCAAGAGACCGAGTCTACGGAGTCCGACAAGCGGACACCCGCTATCAATGCCCGAAGGCGATCCCAATCCACCAGCTCCATCTCCGAGAGCTCCCTTCTGAAGTTGATAGAGGGCGGGGAGGAGCTTAGAGCCGAAGCAACCAGTTGGTTGGGCTCGACTGCGATGGAGTAAAGATGGCGGAACTCCGACCAAAGGGGCTGTTGGCCTATCCAAAGGTCGTGCCAAAATCGCGTGGAGCGCCCGTTGTTAACCGAAAACCTCGCGCCCCTGGCGAAGAATGGTTTGAGGGCTTGGATTGAGTTCTAGAAAGGGGACCCATGAGATACCGCCTCAAAAAAATTCCCGTTCGGGAAGTATTTCGCACGGAGGAGGTCAACCCAGAGGCCAGTCTCTCCCTGAGACAGCTTCCAGATCCACTTGCACACGAGTGCAATGTTCATCAGCTTAGAGTTGATGATCCCGAGGCCCCCCTGGGCTTTAGGTCTACAAACGACCTGCCATTTAACCATATGGTACTTCCGTTTAGGTCCCGCTCCTTCCCAAAAGAAATGGGCCCGCAGGGTGTTCATTTTAGAGTGCACCCCATCAGCCAGCAAGAACAGACCCATGGCGAACATAGGTAGGGATGAGAGGGTGGAGTTGGTTAAGATTAGTCTAGCCCCTGAAGACATAAATCTACCTCTCCACGGACAAACCCGGTCCGCAACCTTGGAGTTGAGAGGTTCCCAATCGGCAATCGAGCATTTCTTCGCCGCGATCGGGAGGCCGAGGTAAGTGAACGGAAACTGCCCAAGTTTGCAATTAAGCAAGTTGGCTACCCGCTGACTTTCGGTCGCGTCCATCCCTATGGACACCACTTCACATTTGTGAAAGTTGATTTTTAGCCCTGACATAAGTTCAAAACACAGCAGAATGGCCTTGACCGTTGCGATACTGTGTGTGTCCGGCTCGAAAAGAAGGAGTGTGTCATCCGCGTATTGCAGGTGTGACACACCCCCAGGAATCAGGTTGCCAACCAGTCCCCTGATGTGGCCGGCCAAACGAACTTTGTCTAGCATGGCGCCTAAAGTGTCCGCCACAAAGTTAAACAGCAACGGCGAGGCTGGGTCCCCTTGACGCAGCCCACGCTTGTTGCGGAAGAAGTTCCCTACTTCTCCATTCACCGCAATCACCGTTTGGCCCCCCGAGACCAATTGCATCATGCGATGAACCCAAACCGACGAGAATCCTCGGTCCAGGAGGACTTATCGGAGAAACTCCCAGTTCACTCGATCGTACGCCTTCTCAAAATCTAATTTCAGAAGAATCGCAGGCTGGCGAGCGCGTTTGAGAGAGTGAACAATCTCTTGGAGGGCCAACGGCCCCTCCAAGATGTTGCGACCACGAATAAAAGCCGACTGGTTCCTACTAATAATACGGTGAGCTATCGGAGACAAGCGTGTAGAACAAGCCTTAGCACAGATTTTAAACGGGACATTAATCAACGCAATGGGACGAAATAGCCTAATATGATCCGCACCCGGAACTTTGGGGATCAGGGAGAGAACCCCAAAGTTTAGGCGAGAGATATCTACCGCACCCCGCATAAAACCATTACAGACGTCGAAAATAGGCCCTTTGAGCACTTGCCAAAACCGTTTGAACATCGCCACCGGCCACCCATCCGGCCCAGGGGCGGTGTCCGTTTTCATCCCAAGTGTCGCCTTGTCAATCTCCTCAGGGAGGAAGGCTAACCCCAGGCCCTCGTTTTCCTCGTCCGTGACCCGCAACGCAGGGTCCCAAACATCCGACCGTAGCCGAGCACGGGATTCCTCCTTGGAACCCATAAGTTGGATGTAGAAATCGTAGACGTGACGGACGATATCCTGTTGCCGCAAAAGGAGCCCCTGCTCGGATTACAATCTCAGGATGGCGCACTTGCGGTGCCGACCATTAGCGTAGGCGTGAAAATATTTAGTGTTCGCGTCTCCCTTGAGCGTCCACTTGATACCATCGCGTCTACGCCAGTACTCCTCCTCTGCTCTAAGGAGGGACTCGACTTGGGCTTCTAGCGCGTATCGCTGAGCCCAGTCATGTTCCGAGAAAACATGCACGTCTGCAGCCGCATCCATTTGTGCGAGGTCCGCAATCAAACGCGATCGGAGCAGCTTATCTTCGCGCCCCTGGTTGGCCCCCCACCCTTTGAGGGCCTGTAGGACCTTGAAGTATGTCTAGAGGGGGGTGATTAGACTACTTGACCAATTAAAACTTAACCTTTTCCCAAAGACTTTGGCAGATTTTAGCTATCTTTGCACAAGTCAAGCAATCTTCACAGAATTCAAGCAAGCATGCAAAGAGTATATAGGCAGCGGAAATTAAAGCATGCAACTTGCAAGAATGTAAAGGGAAGGGTTTGGAGGATTCAAACGCAATTGGAGACACGGATGTTTTTGTCGTGGTTCCGATAGGTGGTGCTATCGTACATCCACGTTGATGGAGACTTCAACCCACGAAGGGTAACGGTTGCGCGAGTCCACGGAGGGCTCCACCCATGAAGGGTCCACGAAGAAGCAACCTTGTCTATCCCACCATGGCTGTTGCCCACGAAGGACTTGCCTCACTAGCGGTAGATCTTCACACGAAGTAGGCGATCTCCTTGCCCTTACAAACTCCTTGGTTCAACTCCACAATCTTGTCGGAGGCTCCCAAATGACACCTAGCCAATCTAGGAGACACCACTCTCCAAGAAGTAACAAATGGTGTGTTGATGATGAACTCCTTGCTCTTGTGCTTCAAATGATAGTCTCCCCAACACTCAACTCTCTCTCGTGGGATTTGGATCTGGTGGAAAGAAGATTTGAGTGGAAAGCAACTTGGGAAGGCTAGAGATCAAGATTCATATGGTAGGAATGGAATATCTTGGCCTCAACACATGAGTAGGTGGTTCTCTCTCAGAACTGGTAAGTTGGAAGTGTAGGTTTGTTCTGATGGCTCTCTCCACGAATGAAGAGGATGTGGAGGGGTATATATAGCCTCCACACAAAATCTAACCGTTACACATACCAAACTCGGTAGGACCGAATCAACAAACTCGGTCAGACTGATTTAGTAAACCTAGTGACCGTTAGTGATTTCGGTGGGACTGGCATGCAACTCGGTAGGACCGATATGGTTAGGGTTAGGGCATAACGTAATCTCGGTGAGACCGATTACACAAACTCGGTGAGACCGATTTTGGTAATTAGCTAACCAGAGAGTTGGTCAGGTAAACTCGGTGGGACCGATTCGCTCTTTTCGGTGGGACCGAAATGTTACGAAAGGGAAACAGAGAGTTTACATTGCAATCTCGGTGGGACCGATCGCTCACTTCGTTAGACCGAACGTTACGAAGGGAAACAGAGATTATAATCCCATCTCGGTGAGACCGAGATCCCTATCGGTGAGACCGATTTGCCTAGGGTTTGTGGCAGTGGCTATGACATTTGAACTCGGTGGCGCCGGATAGAAAGAATCGGTGGGGCCGAGTTTGACTTTGGGTTTAGGTCATATGTGGAAGTGAGAAAGTAGTTGAGGGTTTTTGGAGCATATCACTAAGCACTTGAAGCAAGAGGCTCATTAAGCAACACCTCATCCCTCCTTGATAGTGTTGGCTTTTCCTATAGACTCAATGTGATCTTGGATCACTAAAATGTAAAATGTAGAGTCTTGAGCTTTTGAGCTTGAGCCAATCCTTTGTCCTTAGTATTTTGAGGGATCCACTTTCATCATCCCTGCCATGTCATTCATTGAGCTTTCCTGAAATATTTGTCTTGGAATAGCATTAGCTCAATGAGCTATATGTTGTTATAAATTACCAAAACCACCTAGGGATAGTTGCACTTTCAATCTCCCCCTTTTTCGTAATTGATGACAACATATAGATCAAAGCTTCGACAAATGATAATAAGATTGAAAAACATCGTCGCTTTGAGAAGTATGTGATAAGCAAGAGCTCCCCCTAAATTTGTGCATAGTTTAAGATTTGCTTTGGACTGCAAATGCATAAGGAATTAGGCTCATGGGTTACTCTTCCATGTCACATACATCTTGATGGAGCACTCAAAATAATAAAGATTGAATACATGCACTCATCACCAAGCAAAGTGAATGATCATATAAGGATAAGTAAGATAATATCATCTAACAAGCATAAGTGTAGCTTATGATCAAACACATGATCATCAATGTCTCACAGACAATAGCATAGTATCTCAAGCAATCAAAAGCAAACAAAGTTCAACGAAGAAGACACGAGAGAACAAAAGCAAACTCTCTCTCTCTCTCTCTCTCTCGAAGCCTATGATCTATACATTTTTCTCCCCCTTTGGCAACAAGTTACCAAAAAGTTCCTAGAAAATGCATAGTACTATATCGTCTCTCAGGCTTGGTCTTCAGTTGGTGGTGTAGAGATGGCTCCTTGGACGAAGACTTCAGTTGAAGTGGATGGAGCTGAAGGAGTTGGTGCTGGAGCTGGTTGCACTAGAGCTGTAGCTGGTGCAGATGAAGTAACTCTGGTGTCTGTCACTAGCTCTGCAGCTGATCTCTGAGCTCGAGGCACTCTGGCAAATGCATCAGTGGTTGTTCTGCCCTTCCTCTCCTGCATGTCATCCTGTAGCTGCTCCACAACTGATTGAATCTCAGTTACTTTGACATCTAAATCATAGAATTTTTGTTCCATGATTCTTTCCAGGCTCTCCTGGTTTTGAGTTAGGGTGGCCAACCCCTTCTCAATCCTCAGAGTTGATGCTATCAAGTAACCAAGCTGGTCGTGCTTGCTCTTCAAAAAGTACTCACATGCCTCCGCTAGAGTTGGCATCTTGGCAGCCTTCTCTTTCTTTGCTTTCTCCTTCTTCTCTTGAGCTTGTACTGATGATGGTTCATTCTCATTCATTACAACTTGATTGTCCTCAAAGTCTGGATAGAGAACAAAGTGTTCCTTATCCAACAGATATTTTCCTGTGCCCATCTTTAAATCAACTCCTGAATTTGTGGGGCATATCCACAACTTCTCTTATGGTCTGCTGCTGTCCTCTTGATAGTCTCAACTATGAGGCTCATGACCTTGAATTTCTGTGGCACATCAATTATGTGTAGCAAATTAATTGCATGCCCTCTGATCATGTTGTGGTCACCTGACTTGGGCAAAAGAGTGTGCCTTAAGATCTAGTTGATCGTAGGCAGCCCTGACAGAAGAAAATGGACTGACCCAAACTTGAAAGTTTCAAGGGCTTCGTCTGGGATCTCCTTGTACATTTGTGACATAGAATTGTGATCCATCTTTTTCTTGGCATAGACGTCCAAGTCATCTTCACTCTCCTTAGGGGCATTGATCAGATTGGCCCATTCCTCAATAGTTGATTGGTATCTCGTTCCTTCAGACATCCAAACAATTCTGCCATCTGGATAGAAATGTGCTGTGGAGTAGAATTGCATAATGAGCTCATCATTTCAGTTTGTGAGCTTCTGCCCAACAAAATCTGCAACTCCACACGCACTGAAGCTGTCATATACTCCTGGATAATGTTCTTCATTTTCCTTCATGTAGGTCCAGTCGACCCACCTCATATCACACACTATTGGCTTCTTGTCCAACAAGATTGTCTCATAGAAATCCTGTTGTTCCTTTGTGTGGAACCTGTAATCAACAGCAGTCCTTCTCCTGGTGGCATATGGATCTGACTCTCTCCATAGCCTTAACCCTGAATCTCTCCTGATCTTCATGCTCTCATCCACAGGATGAGCATCGTTGTGGTCTGGAATCTTGGGTTTGAGCTTCCTCAGGACTTGTCCTTTATCATCTTCCTCGGCAGCAACATCAGGCACTGGGCCTTGTTCTTCCCAGCAGCTGGTATACTCCTGGTATTCCTCTTTGGTGCACTCTTGGGCTTGGAGGCAGCTTTGGGTGCATCTTTGGGCTTTGATGTTGCAGCCCCTGACCTTATAGCATCACCCATCAGCTTTTGAACCTTGGGTGCTGGTGCAGCAACCTCTTCTTCCTCTTCTTCTTCCATCATGGAAGGCTTTCCAATCACTCTGGCCATGGTCTTCTTGACCCTTTCCTTCCTTTTCTTTCCTTCTACAGCAGGCTCTTTGGGTTGGGATTCCAAAGATGCTTGAGTGGAGGCTCTGGCTTTAGACATGGGTTGTCTTCCTGCTGGCCTTTTGATCTTCATCCCTGGCTTAACTGCAGCTGAGCTGTACTCCTTCTTGAGCACTTTCTTCTTTGAAATAGCCTCATCCTCTACTGCCACATAATCCTCATCCTCAGACTCTGAGGTTTTCTTCTTCCTTGTCCTGGTGGCAGCTTTGGGCAAATTGCTGGGAGTGCTTCTGCTTCCTTCATCTGAGCACCTGGAGGAACTTGTGCCCTCACTCATGTGAATCTGCTCTTCTTCCCTGTTCTGACTATCACTTTGATCTGACATGATGCAAGCACTGACTGCTGAGCCTGTGAATAGTTATAGATGAGATAGAGTGGATGAGCATCACAAAATGCAGAGATTTTTGCAAAAGAATGATTCAAAAACTTAGTTTTAGTTTTCCACAGAAAGCATTTCGGATCAACCGATTTTCAAACTCGGTGATACCGAAGCAGTTTTGCAACCTAAACTAGTGAACTCGGTCAGACCGAGTCACAGTTCGGTGGCACCGAGACTGCTAGGGTTTCACAAGTTCTAAAATCGGTCACACCGATTAGCAATTCTCGGTCAGACCGAGAGTTACTAGTGCAATGGCGTTAGCCGAATCGGTGGGACTGAGTTTTTCAACTCGGTGGGTCCGAGATGGTTTTGGCGGAAACCTAACCCTAAATTTTCAAATCACATCTATTCTAAGGATTGTTTTGACTGGATAGAGGTGTTTCAATCGTGGCAAGAATCATAATGAACACAATGTGCTGAGAATCAGACGAGGATAGCACTGTGATCGAGTTCATGTCCTAGTTCGGCGATGAACTCGCTACGCGGCAACGGCGGAGATGAAATCCGTTGACGGCGGCGGATACCAGCAACAGGAGGCGGCTGGCGATGAAGTCGATGATCCGGAGACCTAGTAGGCAGAGCGAGCTATGTGCGGGCGAAGAGTTCCAGAGAAAGTTTTCCAAAATTTTGCCCGTGTGAATATATAGCCCGACACTGTCGGTGTGACCGAGTGGAACAACTCGGTGGCACCGAGATGCATAATCATGATGCGATACAACTTGTCAGTGACCGAAAGTTCAAATCGGTTGCACCGAGATTGAAAACCTAGATCGACTTAGTGATCTCGGTATGACCGAAATGGAGGAATCGGTCAGACCAAAAAGCACAAAGAAGTTTTGGAAGTTTAAGTCTATGACGAATCGGGGACTCTGAGTGCTCCTCACACAGAGTGGTTCGAATCCGACTTGATCAAATTTTGTGATGTAGCATGAATAGAGTTCGTGACGACAAAAGCATAGATAGCTAGAGAAGGTTCTTAGGCATTCTTGTCCATCCACTTGGCCAAATAAAAAGAAACTAATCAATCAAAACAACAAGTGGTTGTCCTCGAATGAGTAAAATATGCAACCAACATGCTCACACAATAAAGTGACAAATGAAATATGTGGCAAAGCATGCACAACCAATTCTAGCATCTAACATACAATTGGGGATGACTAGGTCATCTATATATGAGTATATTGACTTAGGAGTCAAATGAGAACATTTGATCATAGGTCATACTCATCGTTTAAGCTCAAGTGGGGTTACCACTTTTAAATAATGCATTGATGTGTTCACATCATTAGAGTTGCTTTGACTCAATTCTTAGAGTTAAGCTCCCCCTAGATGTGAGATCCCCCTTAGAGGGATGAACTAACCTTGGGTTTTGTCGATGATGACTTCATGTAGGTGTTGAAGATGTGGATGCTCAATGTTGATGTAGATCATTTGGAGCAATCCTTTGGAGTGAGTTGCACTTTCAATACCTACATGGGTTAGTCCCACAAGGAACAAACAAGAATATCCATAGACATATAGTGATGCACACACAAGATGATGTCCATGAAAACATTAGGTTACCTTGTCCCTTGCTTTACCAACATGAGGGTTTGTGACTCCTTGAACTAGTGCAAGATATGGAGGTTGATTGCACTTGTCCTTGCCATAATGATATGAGTGAAGAATGTTGGCTGAGTCACCCTCAAGAACTCTCTAGTTCTTCTTCTTCGGAATCCACATCATCTTGATGGGAATCCTTGGAGTTGTAGTTATACTTGATGAAGTAGAACTTGACGTAGTCTTGGGAACCCACTTGACCAAGGCCTTAGGTGCTTCTTCAAATGCATCAATCTCCTCTTGAAGCTTGTCCTTGCCTTTGTTCTTGTGGTCTTGTGGTGGAAGATCATCTTGTGCTTGTGTTCCCTTGAAGGAAGTTGGATCATACTTCTCTTGTTGAGGAACAAACTTCGTCTTTACTCCCGGCAAGGCTCTTGTATACACCTTTCTCTATAATTCCCTTCAATAAGCTATTTTCTTGCTCAAGTGTAACTTGGCTAAGAGAATCATTAGTGGAATCAATAGAACTACTAGAAGCAACAATATTGGATTTAGCATTATTATTGTTACTACTAGAGGAAGGATCTTTCTTGTTCTTGTTACTAGACTTGACTTGAGGCATGTAAGTAGATAAGAGTAAACGCTTGGCAATGTAAGAAGAACTTCTCTTACGGAGATCATCATTGATTGCCTTTAAGAACTCATGCTCTTGCTCTAGATTGATCTTTTCAAAGCGTAACTTCTCATGAGCCCTTAAAAGTTCTCGATGATCTTCGAAGATAGTTTCATGAGCTAACTTAAGAGTGTTTAGTTCTTTAGTAGAAGCTCAATCTTCTCCTTATCATTGTCATTCGTTTTATCTTGATTAACATGATTAATTGACGTTTCATCATAGTATTCATCACTAGAGTTGTCAATAAGTAAATCATCATCACCTAACAAGTCATCTTCATCACTATTAAAATCAACATACTCGGGGTGTGTTACCTTAGGACCTTTGGCCATGAAGCATCTTCCAATTCCTTCATTTGGTGAATCAAATATGTCGTAGGAGTTGGTTGACACAAGTGCTAGTCCTGCAACACCTTCATCTTGAGTATGTTCGGAGTCGGAGTGATAGCTTCTCTCGGAGTGATTGTCGGAGTCGGAGCCGGATACCCATTCACCAACATGAGCTTGATGTCTTCGTTTAGTGTAGCTCTTTGATGACTTGTCATTACTTTCCGAATCCTTGCTTCTCCGTGAGGGTCTTCGTTCATAACGATCATCTCTACTCCTTCTCTCTCTTGGTGGTGATTCTTCTCTTCTACTTCTTCTTTTTGGAGAATCTTCTCTTCTTTTGTGGGTGCCGCACACTCATTGAATAGTGTCCGGTCTCCCACAATTGTAGCAATTGCGCTCTCGACTAGAAGATCTTTTGTCATTGTATGACCTTGACTTAGAGCTTCTTTGTTTGCTTCTACTCTTGTAGAATTTGTTGAAGTTCTTCACCATTAAGCTCAATTCTTCATTGAAGGTTTGTTTCTCACTTGATGATGTGGGGGCTTCACATGAGGCTTTGTAAGCACCACTCGACTTGTTGTGAAGTTCCTCCTTATCCTTGAGTGACATCTCATTAGCAACAATTCTTCCAATGACTTCCGTTGGCTTGAGATCTTTGTAATTTGGCATCATTTGGATCAATGTGCACACGGTATCATATTTTCCATCCAATGCTCTTAGGATCTTCTTGATGATGAATCTGTCAGTCATCTCTTCACTTCCTAAGCCGACAATCTCATTTGTGATAAGAGCAAGCGTAGAGTACATTTCAGCGATACCTTCACCATCCTTCATTTTGAACTTGTCAAGCTGACTTTGGAGCACATCCAACTTGGATTCCTTGACGGAGTCGGTACCTTCATGCATATCAATCAAAGTATCCCAAATTTCCTTTGCATTCTCAAGGCGGCTGATTTTGTTGAATTTTTCGGGGCACAATCCATTGAAGAGGATATCACAAGCTTGAGCGTTGTATTGCAACATCTTCAATTCATCCGAATTAGCTTCACGGTTCGGTTCTCTCCCATCAAATAATTCACCTTGCAAGACAATACACACAATAACCCAAACGGCGGGGTTATGTCCGAGAATATGCATTTTAATCTTATGCTTCCAACTAGCAAAATTAGTGCCATCAAAGTAAGGACCTCTACGGTGATAATTTCCCTCGCTAGACGCCATACTCTCCTAGGTTGTGAAACCAAGGCTATGACCACCAAAAGCTATGGAAATCAAAGCAAATGGAGACCAAGGCTCTGATACCACTTGTAGGACCTTGAAGTATGTCTAGAGGGGGGGGGGTGATTAGACTACTTGACCAATTAAATGCTATGCCTTTTCCCAATTTTAAACTTTGGCAGATTTTAGCTATCTTTGAACAAGTCAAGCAATCTTCACGCAATTCAAGCAAGCATGCAAAGAGTATATAGGCAGCGGAAATTAAAGCATGCAACTTGCAAGAATGTAAAGGGAAGGGTTTGGAGGATTCAAACGCAATTGGAGACACGGATGTTTTTGTCGTGGTTCCGATATGTGGTGCTATCGTACATCCACGTCGATGGAGACTTCAACCCACGAAGGGTAACGGTTGCGCGAGTCCATGGAGGGCTCCACCCACGAAGGGTCCACGAAGAAGCAACCTTGTCTATCCCACCATGGTCGTCGCCCACGAAGGACTTGCTGGTAGATCTTCATGAAGTAGGCGATCTCCTTGCCCTTACAAACTCCTTGGTTCAACTCCACAATCTTGTCGGAGGCTCCCAAGTGACACCTAGCCAATCTAGGAGACACCACTCTCCAAGAAGTAACAAATGGTGTGTTGATGATGAACTCCTTGCTCTTGTGCTTCAAATGATAGTCTCCCCAACACTCAACTCTCTCTCGTGGGATTTGGATCTGGTGGAAAGAAGATTTGAGTGGAAAGCAACTTGGGAAGCCTAGAGATCAAGATTCATATGGTAGGAATGGAATATCTTGGCCTCAACACATGAGTAGGTGGTTCTCTCTCAGAACTGGTAAGTTGGAAGTGTAGGTTTGTTCTGATGGCTCTCTCCACGAATGAAGAGGAGGTGGAGGGGTATATATAGCCTCCACACAAAATCTAACCGTTACACATACCAAACTCGGTAGGACCGAATCAACAAACTCGGTCAGACCGATTTAGTAAACCTAGTGACCGTTAGTGATTTCGGTGGGACTGACATGCAACTCGGTAGGACCGATATGGTTAGGGTTAGGGCATAACGTAATCTCGGTGAGACCGATTACACAAACTCGGTGAGACCGATTTTGGTAATTAGCTAACCAGAGAGTTGGTCAGGTAAACTCGGTGGGACCGATTCGCTCTTTTCGGTGGGACCGAAATGTTACGAAAGGGAAACAGAGAGTTTACATTGCAATCTCGGTGGGACCGATCGCTCACTTCGGTTAGACCGAAACGTTACGAAGGGAAACAGAGATTATAATCCCATCTCGGTGAGACCGAGATCCCTATCGGTGAGACCGATTTGCCTAGGGTTTGTGGCAGTGGCTATGACATTTGAACTCGGTGGCGCCGGATAGAAAGAATCGGCAGGCCGAGTTTGACTTTGGGTTTAGGTCATATGTGGAAGTGAGAAAGTAGTTGAGGGTTTTTGGAGCATATCACTAAGCACTTGAAGCAAGAGGCTCATTAAGCAACACCTCATCCCTCCTTGATAGTGTTGGCTTTTCCTATAGACTCAATGTGATCTTGGATCACTAAAATGTAAAATGTAGAGTCTTGAGCTTTTGAGTTTGAGCCAATCCTTTGTCCTTAGTATTTTGAGGGATCCACTTTCATCATCCATGCCATGCCATTCATTGAGCTTTCCTGAAATATTTGTCTTGGAATAGCATTAGCTCAATGAGCTATATGTTGTTATAAATTACCAAAACCACCTAGGGATAGTTGCACTTTCAGGGCCGCACGCAAACCCGCCCCTGCGGAAATCCAGAACTCCATAGGCCCGCGCGTGTGCCCGACCCGGGCGACACAGTTCTCCCATTTCGTGAGAAAGATTTGCTCAAAGTCCGGAGACTCTAACCACGCGGTTTCGAAGAAAAAAATGAGGGTTGCGTTTTAACCTTTCCTCCCCTGAGGAGAGGATAAGGGGGACGTGGTCCGACTCGATCCTCGTTTCGGCGTGCAAAGAGCACATGGGAAAAAGCATCTCCCACTCCGCGGACATAAAAGCCCTGTCCAGGACCGACCGCACCGGCGTTAGCTGTTTGTTGGTCCAAGTGTAGCGTGCCCCCACGCGAGCCACTTCCCTAAGGGCCATAGATGCGATCGCGTTATTAAACAAGGACACCCTTGTCCAGTTAATGATAACGTTGTTTTTATCCGCACCCGAACGGAAACTGTTCTCTGACGGGAGGTGCCAGACTTTGTGAATTTCATACCTAAGTGTTCTTGCTTTGGTACAATCAATTACCGCATGATACTAATTCTCATCCTCTACCCCACGAATGGAGCATCTGGCCATCTTCTCCAGGGTTCTATGCATTTTGTTTTGTTTTGTCGCAAGTGACTCCGTGGCGATCCTCCACCCTGCGACCTTAACCTTTTGAGGGACATTTGACTTCCAAATACTCCTTTCATCAGCTGCGCACGAGGAGCTGGACACCGGGGGGGGGGGGGGGTTATCTCTTTGTTTGATTTGTGTTGCCAGCCGGTAAGCACTTTTCACCGAGAAAATTCCTGATCCCTCCGCATGCCATGCAATGCAGTCCTCTGCTTTTCTAGTAGGGAGTTTTATTCTACAAATTTCATTCGCGTCAAAGGCTGGAACCATTTGGTTAATCAACTCAAGATTCCATTCATTCCTATCAATGTGAATGAGCTGGTTCACCCAGCGTAATCTAGAGCGCCTGGTGACGCTTTGCCGCCTTAAGCCATGTTTGCCTCGGTATCCAATTATTCCTCTCAATGCGGATTTTCCTCCCATCACCTACTCTCCAAATGAGACCCTCCTTCAATAACTCAAGTCTGAATTCAATACCCCTCCAAGCCGGGGAAGCATGCGATGCAACCACGGTGTCAAGGATATCACGGTTAGGGATGTACTGTTGGGAAACGTAGTAATTTCAAATAATTTCCTACGCACACGCAAGATCATGGTGATGTATAGCAACGAGAGGGGAGAGTGTTGTCCACGTACCCTCGTAGACCGAAAATGGAAGCGTTAGAACAACGCGGTTGATGTAGTCATACGTCTTCACGGCCCAACTGATCAAGCACCGAAACTACGGCACCTCCGAGTTCTAGCACACGTTCAGCTCGATGACGTCCCTCATACTCCGATCCAGCAGAGTGTCGAGGGAGAGTTCCGTCAGCATGACGGCGTGGTGACGATCTTGATTTTCTACCGTCGCAGGGCTTCGCCTAAGCACCGCTACAATATTATCGAGGAGGACTATGGTGGAGGGGGCACCACACACGGCTAAGAGATCAATTGTTGTGTCTAGAGGTGCCCCCTGCCCCCGTATATAAAGGAGCAAGGGGGAAGGGGGCGGCCGGCCTAGGAGGGGTCGCGCCATGGGGAGTCCTACTCCCACAGGGAGTAGGATTCCCTCCTTCCTTGTTGGGCTAGGAGAAGGGGGGAAAGAGGAGGGAGAGAGAGGAAGGAAAGGGGGGGCGGCGCCCCCCTCTCCTTGTCCTATTCGGACTAGGGGGAGGGGCGCGCGGCCCAGCCCTGGCCGCCTCTCCTCTCTTCCACTAAGGCCCACTATGGCCCATTAAGCCCCTGGGGGGTCCCGGTAACCTCCCGGTACTCCGGAAAATCCCGATTTCACCCGGAACACTTTCGACATCCAAATATAGGCTTCCAATATATCAATATTCATGTCTCGACCATTTCGAGACTCCTCGTCATGTTCGTAATCACATCCAGGACTCCGAACAACCTTCGGTACATCAAAACACATAAACTCATAATATAACTGTCATCGAAACCTTAAGCGTGTGGACCCTACGGGTTCGAGAACTATGTAGACATGACCGAGACACGTTTCCGGTCAATAACCAATAGCGGAACCTAGATGCTCATATTGGCTCCTACATATTCTACGAAGATCTTTATCGGTCAAACCGCATAACAACATACGTTGTTCCCTTTGTCATCCGTATGTTACATGCCCGAGATTCGATCGTCGGTATCTCAAAACCTAGTTCAATCTCGTTACCGGCAAGTCTCTTTACTCGTTATGTAATGCATCATTCCGTAACTAACTCATTAGTTACATTGCTTGCAAGGCTTATAGTGATGTGCATTACCGAAAGGGCCCAGAGATACCTCTCCGACAATCGGAGTGACAAAACCTAATCTCGAAATATGCCAACTCAACATGTACTTTTGGAGACACCTGTAGAGCTCCTTTATAATCACCCAGTTACGTTGTGATGTTTGGTAACACACAAAGTGTTCCTCCAGTAAACGGGAGTTGCATAATCTCATAGTTGTAGGAACATGTATAAGTCATGAAGAGAGCAATAGCAACATACTAAACGATCAAGTGCTAAGCTAACGGAATGGGTCAAGTCAATCACATCATTCTCCTAATGATGTGATCCCGGTAATCAAATGACAACTCATGTCTATGGTTAGGAAACATAACCATCTTTGATTAATGAGCTAGTCAAGTAGAGGTATACTAGTGACATTAAGTTTGTCTATGTACTCACACATGTATCATGTTTCCGGTTAATACAATTCTAGCATGAATAATAAACATTTATCATGATATAAGGAAATATATAATAACTTTATTATTGCCTCTAGGGCATATTTCCTTCAGTCTCCCACTTGCACTAGAGTCAATAATCTAGATTACACAGTAATGATTCTAACACCCATGGAGCCTTGGTGCTGCTCATGTTTTGCTCGTGGAAGAGGCTTAGTCAACGGGTCTGCAACATTCAGATCTGTATGTATCTTGCAAATCTTTATGTCTCCCACCTGGACTTGGTCCCAGATGGAATTGAAGCGTCTCTTGATATGCTTGGTCCTTTCGTGAAATCTGGATTCCTTTGCCAATGCAATTGCACCAGTATTGTCACAGAAGATCTTCATTGGTCCCGATGCACTAGGTATGACACCTAGATCGGAAATGAACTCCTTCATCCAGACTCCTTCATTTGCTGCTTCCGAAGCAGCTATGTACTCTGCTTCGCATGTAGATCCCGCCACGACGCTTTGTTTAGAACTGCCCCAACTGACAGCTCCACCGTTCAATATAAACACGTATCCGGTTTGCGATTTAGAATCGTCCGAATCAGTGTCAAAGCTTGCATCTACGTAACCATTTACGACTAGCTCTTTGTCACCTCCATAAACGAGAAACATATCCTTAGTCCTTTTCAGGTATTTCAGGATATTCTTGACCGTTGTCCAGTGATCCACTCCTGGATTACTTTGGTACCTCCTTGCTAAACTTATTGCTAAGCATAGTCAGGTCTGGTACACAGCATTGCATATATGATAGAGCCTATGGCTGAAGCATAGGGAACATCTTTCATTTTCTCTCTATCTTCTGCTGTGGTCGGGCACTGAGTCTGACTCAACTTCACACCTTGTAATACAGGCAAGAACCCTTTCTTTGCCTGATCCATTTTGAACTTTTTCAAGGTATGTGCTTTGTGAAAGTCCAGTCAAGCGTCTTGATCTATCTCTATAGATCTTGGTGCCCAATATATAAGCAGCTTCACCGAGGTCTTCCATTGAAAAACTTTTATTCAAGTATCCCTTTATGCTATCCAAAAATTCTATATCATTTCCAATCAACAATATGTCATCTACATATAATATTAGAAATGCTACAGAGCTCCCACTCACTTTCTTGTAAATACAGGCTTCTCCAAAAGTCTGTATAAAACCATATGCTTTGATCACACTATCAAATGTTTATTCCAGCTCCGAGAGGCTTGCACCAGTCCATAAATGGATCGTTGGAGTTTGCACACTTTGTTAGCACCTTTTGGATCGACAAAACCTTCTGGTTGCATAATATACAACTCTTCTTCCAGAAATCCATTCAGGAATGCAGTTTTGACATCCATTTGCCATATTTCATAATCATAAAAATGCGGCAATTGCTAACATGATTCAGACAGACTTAAGGATCGCTACGGGTGAGAAAGTCTCATCGTAGTCAATCCCTTGAACTTGTCGAAAACCTTTCGCAACAAGTCGAGCTTTGTAGACAGTTACATTACCATCAGTGTCAGTCTTCTTCTTGAAGATCCATTTATTCTCGATGGCTTGCCGATCATCGGGCAAGTCAACCAAAGTCCATACTTTGTTCTCATACATGGATCCCATCTCAAATTTCATGGCCTCAAGCCATTTTGCAGAATCTGGGCTCATCATCGCTTCCTCATAGTTCGTAGGTTCGCCATGGTCAAGTAACATGACTTCCAGAATAGGATTACCGTACCACTCTGGTGCGGATCTTACTCTGTTTGACCTACGAGGTTCGGTAGTAACTTGATCTGAAGTTTCATGATCAATATCATTAGCTTCCTCACTAATTGGTGTAGTTGTCACAGGAACCGGTTCTTGTGATGAACTACTTTCCAATAAGGGAGAAGGTACAGTTACCTCATCAAGTTCTACTTTGCTCCCACTCACTTCTTTCGAGAGAAACTCTTTTTCTATAAAGGATCCGAATTTAGCAACAAAAGTCTTGCCTTCAGATCTGTGATAGAAGGTGTACCCAATAGTCTCTTTTGGGTATCCTATGAAGACACATTTCTCCGATTTGGGTTCGAGCTTATCTGGTTGAAGTTTCTTCACATAAGCATCGCAGCCCCAAACTTCAAGAAATGACAACTTTGGTTTCTTGCCAAACCACAGTTCATAAGGCGTCGTTTCAACGGATTTTGATGGTGCCCTATTTAACGTGACTGCGGTCGTCTCTAAAGCATAACCCCAAAACGATAGCGGTAAATCAGTAAGAGACATCATAGATCGTACCATATCTAGTAAAGTACGATTACGACGTTCTGATACACCATTTTGTTGTGGTGTTCCGGGTGGCGTGAGTTGCGAAACTATTCTGTATTGTTTCAAATGTAAACCAAACTCGTAACTCAAATATTCTCCTCCACGATCAGATCGTAGAAACTTTATTTTCTTGTTACGATGATTTTCCACTTCACTCTGAAATTCTTTAAACTTTTCAAATGTTTCAGATTTGTGTTTCATTAAGTAGATATACCCATATCTGCTCAAATCATCTGTGAAGGTGAGAAAATAACGATACCCGCCGCGAGCCTCAATATTCATTGGACCACACACATCAGTATGTATGATTTTCAACAAATCAGTTGCTCACTCCATAGTTCCGGAGAATGGCGTTTTAGTCATCTTGCCCATGAGACACGGTTCGCAAGTACCAAGTGATTCATAATCAAGTGATTCCAGAAGTCCATCAGTATGGAGTTTCTTCATGCGCTTTACACCAATATGACCCAAACGGCAGTGCCACAAATAAGTTGCACTATCATTATCGACTCTGCATCTTTTGGTTTCAACATTATGAATATGTGTATCACTACTATCGAGATTTAATAAAAATAGACCACTCTTCAAGGGTGCATGACCATAAAAGATATTACTCATATAAATAGAACAACCATTATTCTCTGGTTTAAATGAATAACCGTCTCGCATCAAACAAGATCCAGATATAATGTTCATGCTCAACGCTGGCACCAAATAACAATTATTTAGGTCTAAAACTAATCCCGAAGGTAGATGTAGAGGTAGTGTGCCAACCGCGATCACATCGACTTTGGAACCATTTCCCACACGCATCGTCACCTCGTCCTTAGCCAATCTTCGCTTAATCCGTAGTCCCTGTTTCGAGTTGCAAATATTAGCAACAGAACCAGTATCAAATACCCAGGTGCTACTACGAGCATTAGTAAGGTACACATTAATAACATGTATATCACATATACCTTTGTTCACATTGCCATCCTTCTTATCCGCCAAATACTTGGGGCAGTTCCGCTTCCAGTGACCAGTCTGCTTGCAGTAGAAGCACTCAGTCTCAGCCTTAGGTCCAGATTTGGGTTTCTTCTCTTGAGCAGCAACTTGCTTGCTGTTCTTCTTGAAGTTCCCCTTCTTCTTCCCTTTACCCTTTTTCTTGAAACTGGTGGTCTTATTGACCATCAACACTTGATGCTCCTTCTTGATTTCTACCTCTGCAGCCTTTAGCATTGCGAAGAGCTCGGGAATAGTCTTGTCCATCCCTTGCATATTATAATTCATCACGAAGCTCTTGTAGCTTGGTGGCAGTGATTGAAGAATTTTGTCAATGACACTATCATCAGGAAGATTAACTCCCAGTTCAATCAAGTGATTATTATACCCAGACATTTTGAGTATATGTTCACTGACAGAACTATTCTCTTCCATCTTGCAGCTATACAACTTATTGGAGACTTCATATCTCTCAATCCGGGCATTTGCTTGAAATATTAACTTCAACTCCTGGAACATCTCATATGCTCCATGATGTTCAAAACATCGTTGAAGTCCCGGTTCTAAGCCGTAAAGCATGACACACTGAACTATCGAGTAATCATCAGCTTTGCTCTGCCAGACGTTCTTAACGTCATCAGTTGCATCTGCAGCAGGCCTGGCACCCAGCGGTGCTTCCAAAACGTAATTCTTCTGTGCAGCAATGAGGATAATCCTCAAGTTACGGACCCAGTCCGTGTAATTGCTACCATCATCTTTCAACTTAGCTTTCTCAAGGAACGCATTAAAATTCAACGGAACAATAGCACGAGCCATCTATCTACAACAAACATAGACAAGCAAAATACTATGAGGTACTAAGTTCATGATAAATTTAAGTTCAATTAATCATATTACTAAAGGACTCCCACTTAGACAGACATCTCTCTAGTCATCTAAGTGATCACGTGATCCAAATCAACTAAACCATGTCTGATCATCACGTGAGATGGAGTAGTTTTCAATGGTGAACATCACTATGTTGATCATATCTACTATATGATTCACGTTCGACCTTTCGGTCTCCGTGTTCCGAGGCCATATCTGTATATGCTAGGCTCATCAAGTTTAACTTGAGTATTCCGCGTGTGCAACTGTTTTGCACCCATTGTATTTGAACGTAGAGCCTATCACACCCGATCATCACATGGTGTCTCAGCACGAAGAACTTTCGCAATGGTGCATACTCAGGGAGAACACTTCTTGATAATTAGTGAGAGATCATCTTAAAATGCTACCGTCAATCAAAGCAAAATAAGATGCATAAAGGATAAACATCACATGCAATCAATATAAGTGATATGATATGGCCATCATCATCTTGTGCTTGTGATCTCCATCTCCGGCTAATCGTCGTGATCACCATCGCCACCGGCGCGACACCTTGATCTCCATCATAGCATCATTGTCGTTTCGCCATCTATTGCTTCTACGACTATCGCTACCGCATAGTGATAAAGTAAAGCAATTACAGGGCGCTTGCATTTCATACAATAAAGCGACAACCATATGGCTCCTGCCAGTTGCCGATAACTCGGTTACAAAACATGATCATCTCATACAATAAAATATAGCATCACGTTTTGACCATATCACATCACAACATGCCCTGCAAAAACAAGTTAGACGTCCTCTACTTTGTTGTTGCAAATTTTACGTGGCTGCTACTGGCTGAGCAAGAACCGTCCTTACCTACGTATCAAAACCACAACGATAGTTCGTCAAGTTAGTGATGTTTTAACCTTCGCAAGGACCGGGCGTAGCCACACTCAGTTCAACTAAAGTGAGAGAGACAGACACCCGCCGGTCACCTTTAAGCAACGAGTGCTCGCAAGGTGAAACCAGTCTCGCGTAAGCGTACGCGTAATGTCGGTCCAGGCCGCTTCATCTCACAATACCGCCGAACCAAAGTATGACATGCTGGTAAGCGGTATGACTTGTATCACCCACAACTCACTTGTGTTCTACTCGTGCATATGGCATCTACACATAAAACCTGGCTCTGATACCACCGTTGGGGAACATAGTAATTTCAAAAAATTTCCTACGCACACGCAAGATCATGGTGATGTATAGCAACGAGAGGGGAGAGTGTTGTCCACGTACCCTCGTAGGCCGAAAACGGAAGCGTTAGAACAACGCGGTTGATTTAGTCGTACGTCTTCACGACCCGACCAATCAAGCACCGAAACTACGACACCTCTGAGTTCTAGCACACGTTCAGCTCGATGACGTCCCTCGTACTCCGATCCAGCCAAGTGTCGAGGGAGAGTTCCGTCAGCACGACGGTGTGGTGACGATCTTGATGTTCTACCGTCGCAGGGCTTCGCCTAAGCACCGCTACAATATTATCGAGTAGGACTATGGTGGAGGGGGGCACCGCACATGGCTAAGAGATCAATTGTTGTGTCTAGAGGTGCCCCCGTGCCGCCGTATATAAAGGAGCAAGGGGGAAGGGGGCGGCCGGCCTAGGAGGGGGCGCGCCATGGGGAGTCCTACTCCCACCGGGAGTAGGACTCGCTCCTTCCTTGTTGGACTAGGAGAAGGGGGAAAGAGGAGGGAGAGAGAGGAAGGAAAGGGGGGGCGCCGCCCCCCTCTCCTTGTCCTATTCGGACTAGGGGGGAGGGGCGCGCGGCCCAGCCCTGGCCGCCTCTCCTCTCTTCCACTAAGGCCCACTATGTCCCATTAAGCCCCCGGGGGGTTCCGGTAACCTCCCAGTACTCCGGTAAAATCCCGATTTCACCCGGAACACTTCCGACATCCAAATATAGGCTTCCAATATATCAATCTTCATGTCTCGACCATTCTGAGACTCCTCGTCATGTTCGTAATTACATCCGGGACTCCGAACAACCTTTGGTACATCAAAACTCATAAACTCATAATATAACTGTCATCGAAACCTTAAGCGTGCGGACCCTACGGGTTCGAGAACTATGTAGACATGACCAAGACACGTTTCCGGTCAATAACCAATAGCGGAACCTGGATGCTCATATTGGCCCCTACATATTCTATGAAGATCTTTATCGGTCAAACCGCATAACAACATACGTTGTTCCCTTTGTCATCGGTATGTTACTTGCCCGAGATTCGATCGTCGGTATCTCAATACCTAGTTCGATCTCGTTACCGTCAAGTCTCTTTACTTGTTATGTAATGCATCATTCTGTAACTAACTCATTAGTTACATTGCTTGCAAAGCTTATAGTGATGTGCATTACCGAGAGGGCCCAGAGATACCCTCCGACAATCGGAGTGACAAAACCTAATCTCGAAATACGCCAACTCAACATGTACTTTTGGAGACACCTGTAGAGCTCCTTTATAATCACCCAGTTACGTTGTGACGTTTGGTAGCACACAAGTGTTCCTCCAGTAAACGGGAGTTGCATAATCTCATAGTTGTAGGAACATGTATAAGTCATGAAGAGAGCAATAGCAACATACTAAACGATCAAGTGCTAAGCTAACGGAATGGGTCAAGTCAATCACATCATTCTCCTAATTATGTGATCCCGTTAATCAAATGACAACTCATGTCTATGGTTAGGAAACATAACCATCTTTGATTAATGAGCTAGTCAAGTAGAGGTATACTAGTGACATTAAGTTTGTCTATGTACTCACACATGTATCATGTTTCTGGTTAATACAATTCTAGCATGAATAATAAACATTTATCATGATATAAGGAAATAAATAATAACTTTATTATTGCCTCTAGGACATATTTCCTTCATATACTTGGACCTGAGCACTCTGGCACACAGGCCGGGCATTATTTCAACGCGGTTGTATCAGCTCGATATATCAATGGCATGAAATGTTCTTTATCGAAAAAATAGAAGTTTCAGTAATGCAAACACACTTTTCCGCAAGGAGAGAACAAAAGCAAACTGATGTGATGTAGAACCATGAGATTTTACTTTTCTTACAGAGCAAACATTTACAAAATTCCAAGTCCAGTACATCAAAACGGTCAAAAGCCCATTGCCACCACTACTTAATTAAATTTCATCCTTGTTAAGGTCACCCTGGTTTGTTTCATACCTCAGAATCTGCATGCTCTCTACATGCTCTGAAACAACTAAGAATGTCAGCCAGACACCTAACAAACAAGGATACACAGAATTACAAAGAAAGAGTAATCATAAGGAACAAGAGATACCTTTTGGAATAAAACTCATAATGATATCCAATCTTCAATATGAGTTTGGCATCAATCTTGTTCTGGGAAATGTCTCTAGCACCATCAATACTAAGGGTGCGTTTGGATGCGCTCTGGTTGGCCTGGCCCTACCAGATCATGGGCACGCCAAATATTGACATACTATCCAGCCACCCTCGTCTCACCCTTAAGTTGGCGAAAAACTAAACTGCAGGCGCGCATGCAGCCTTGGCGTACCAAGAAATTGGTTACCAACCAAACAGGCCTCCTGCGTTCGCTCAACGCACAATTTTCAGCGTGGCATCCAAAGGATCCAATCAAAACAGCCTCGAAGATGACCCTAGTGTTACCACATGCCTACAAAAACAAAAGCACAACCTTAAATAACATGATGCAACCCGTTTAAAAAAAATTGAATGCAAGGACTGAGCCACCTGTATGTTGGTTGTGCAATATACAGATCAAACCTGAAAGGGCAACAGTTGAACTGGTCGTGTCCAGTCGCTAGCTTGCCGGTACACAAGCAGCGGCCGTGTCCAGTCGCGAGCCAATCAGCGTCGTGCAGGCAAAGACACGAGCGTTGCCATCGTGCAGACGTGAGGAGGCGGCCTCCACGTCCACGTGTGACTCGACCATCGCCAGTTTGTCGGGCAATTTTAATACAATAGTAATCTGAACTTTGATAATTGGTTTAAGATAATTGCCAATTAACAATACTGCACGACGAGCTGAATTAGGCCACATATCTTCCACAGCTCTTGGAGAAAAATGACTTCAAAATTTTATCCAAGTCCAAGTAGAGAAGGGCCAATGCATGCCCTCTCTTAACAATGGTGTACAAACACGGTCTCTAAATTTGATTTAATGGCGCTCTATAGAAGATAACCTTTTCTTGTTGCAGCTTGTATGCTTAACATATAGGAATTCAGCTATAGAAGCCCAACTGTAGAAAGATAAAACCATAGAGTTAGTAACTCATAGCTGAATAAGAAAGAATCTCACTGGAAATTGTTTTACTGTCTTAAATCTGGCAATTGTTTGTCAAGAAACTGTTTTGATGGTTGAGGCTTCACATGCGTTTTTAATCAGCGGATCATCTTTTTTCTTCGTGAGAGTGATACTTGTTTTATGAATATATTTAGTTCACGGGACAATGCTTTTGCTCCTCGCAATAGAGGCGAGGTATTATCAAAACAAATCACACGCATTTCCAACCTTTAACTAAGCACGACAGGCTGAATTGGGTCACCTTCATTTCCGCAATTCCAGAAGCATCCAAGTGCTCAGCTTGATCATAAGTGTCATCGTTATCAATCTGCCTGCATTTCGTACGATTGCAACAAAACTTTCAGCAATGTCTGGTTGGAGAGATAGAATGGGGCAAATTTAATCCAGCTCACCTCTTAATTAGAAATGGTGAAATAGAATGATAGCACAAACAGTTAACAAGTACTCGCAAGCATAACAAAATCGACACCCCTGCTAATTCTCAGCTAGCTGATTTATAATTCAATAATCATAACATGCACAAATATCGTTTGACGTCAAGATTAGACAAACTAACACAGCATTACATAGATGGCATGAGTAGTAGCATTCTTTGGGATGATCTGCATATGCAACGGCTTCATACACGCAGGGGCGGAGACAGGGGGGTGCGAGCAGGGGTCAGACACCCCCCATCGTCTCGCCCCCCCCTGTGAAATCTCGTTAGGTATTAAGTACTTGTAATATACACGTATTGCAGCCTAATGTGCTAGTTTGGTGCTATATGGCCCAACGTTTCAGCCCAAAGGCCTGACATAGAAGAATCGTTAGGTTTTAGGCATCCGAAAAATAGGAACAGACCAGTATATCAGAAAAATAGTAGTCTGTAGTCAGTTTCCTTTTCATTGGCTTCGTGCGTTCCTGCGCCGCCACCTCACGGGTCTCACCGCCCCCTTTTTGCGAAAATTGAACACACTCTAGCAATCGAATCCATGGCTGGTCAGCTACTTCGCATATTGATCTTGGCACCATGCATTCATACCTCACCCTCAAGGTACGCCACAATCCAAAAGAAAACTACTAGATTTGTCAGACAGAACACAAAAAATATATTGTAATTCTTGCTGAATTAGTAGAATTGCATGTAAGATAATGGTTTTTGCAAGGAAAGGTTTACTTTATTAATTAGATCAATAAGATTATAATTTAGAAATCAAATTTTACTATCAGTGATATTTGAGAGATTATCCATACAATGGAATAACAAAAAAACCATCGCCGCTTCCAATATAGTTATTTCATATCTGACGAGATTATCCACATATCCGTTGATGTTACTCGTCGAGCTACATTTAAACAAATAGAAATGTATTTTTTATTACCAAACAATTGTTGCTATATATCCATTCATATCAGTGATACTTTTGACTATTTTTTAGACTATATCCCCTTGCAAAAAAAGAGAGGCCTTAATGTCCTCTATCATTATACCCATCGCTCTCCTCATGTCCAAATCCTGGCTCCGCCCCTGCATACACGTGAGGACAAGCACAGGCAGCAGGGCATTTGCACCTTCGGGCGACAGGCGGAACGAGCTCCAGATGGTTGCCGGCGACCTGTCGACGGGAATGCCTGTGAGGACGAGCTCCGGGCAGCGGTGACCATAGGCATGAAGAGTACTCAGGTACTCGCTCAGCCGCACGACTAACCGAGACCCTCTGCCGTTTCTCCTCCTACGCCGCCGCCCATAGCCGCACGATGAACCAAGCCCCTCTGCCGCTGCTCCTTCGCCGCCGCTGCTAGCCGGCTCCGCTACTGCTACCGAAGAAAGCAGAGGAGCGCTATTGCTGCAGCTACTTGCCTTCCTCCGTCCTGCCGCTCCAGCGGCAGTAGCAGCTGCCCGTGGGGAAAAAGGGCGGGAGAGCTTGCTCATGTCGAAGCCGGCAGCGGCATCCTGGCTTACGGAGACCTGAGGGGCGCGATGGAGGCGCTGCGACTTTTGAGGCTTTGACTCATTGAGACTGATACGTCATTTTTCATTTTCTTGACTAGATAGCCTGTGTCAGCTCTTGCGGTTGACTATAATTATCGAGTGCATTTACCAATAATTATCCAGTAGGTCTAGTGTACATCTAAAGTTTGCAAGGAAATTTGAAAAATAATAATGATAATGGGACAATATAGATGTTTTTTCAATTACATTGGGACAATATAGATCTACCACGCTCTAAAAACTCGAGTCCAAATTCCTTGCTCAACTTGATAAACAAATAAAACAAAATAGAATGTGAATAGTATCACATTGGAACCCACCACAGATTGGGTGGCTTTACCCTCAGCCCACCTGTGATAGCCTGGCTTATTAGGGATGATAGACTACTCATATCAATAAGGAATTCCTTCTTTTCCGGGAGCCCATTCGGACAGAACTCCAAAGTTAAGCGTGATCAGCTTGGAGTAGTTTCAGGATGGGTGACCGACCGGGAAGTTGCTCCCGGGTGCGCACGAGTGAGGACAAAGTGCGCAGAAAAGACTAGTATTGATCTGTGGGGCCAGTCTAGATCCCGCCAGGAGTAACGACCACCGGCGGGTGTGTTCGGGGCGTTACAAGTTGGTATCAGAGCAGACCCTCGCGGTTACACGGATGGTTGCGGACAGGTGCGTGGTCATGTTGTTCATGACGTTTGTGACCCGTCGTGGCACCCGACATGGCACATGTACGGATGGAAGCACGACGCTTGTGCCAAGAGGAACGTTCTGTGGCCCGACAAGGACGTCGGTTCCTCTGAGTGGGGGTGTATGTGATAGCCTGGCTTATTAGGGATGATAGACTACTCATATCAATAAGGAATTCCTTCTTTTCCGGGAGCCCATTCGGACAGAACTCCAAAGTTAAGCGTGCTCAGCTTGAAGTAGTTTCCTGTGGGGCCAGTCTAGATCCCGCCAGGAGTAACGACCACCGGCGGGTGTGTTCGGGGCGTTACACCACCGGAGGTAAACCCTCATTTGAAATCCTATATGTGTCATCAAGGGATGCTATTCTTTTGATGGAGGCAAAATGTTTAGATTGATTTCGAGACGTCCATGATGAATTTATCAATTAACACATTTGCTCAACTTTGTGGAAGAAACCTGACACGAGCTAATCTAACCTTTTTGGATGAAACCAAAAACGAACTGATCTCAAAATCTATTTATATAGATATGTAGGATCTAAAAATTTTGTTAGAAATAATCCGAGGCATGTAGTCGATAATTCAAGGGCCAAATCAATCACATGAGGCATCACACCAAGATTTGGTAACGAGGTTCTCCGAGCTCGTCTACATCCTAGGGCATGACTACGGGCACTCCTTCCCGTGTCACCGTCACAATACCGCACACCGGCCATCCGGACACCGGCACACGCTGCCGGCTTCACCTACGTGCATGTGCTAAAGATTTTTTTCTCAACATTCTTTTTTTCCAACAAGCATATAACATATTTCTTCACATGGAGTGACATTGTAATCCTCTGTTTTTTCTACCCTAAATGTAAAACACGTCGTTAACTAGTTTAGATGGTTAGGTTTCTTGTGGTGAAACCAGCTCATCAAAGTCAAGTTTTGGTGCTTGTATTTTTTGAATTTATTTTACGCTTTTCAGTGATGTTTTTTCGGTGGAGGGAGACTTACATGACAATGATGAATTTGAGAT
>JAHIAM010004970.1:0-26673 GCA_021605205.1 Aegilops longissima | reverse complement strand
TTCCTCCATTGTAGAATAAATCATACCCATTGATGAAATAATAGCCATTCTTTTTGAGCGACTTTGAAAACCTCAATCATAATATTGGTTATTGATAACCATAATAAAAAATCTAGCCATGTTGGCTATTCAAGATAATATAATCTGGTATGAAAAACCTTATTCATTCAATATCACAATGAAAATTCAGCCAAGTTTGGCTATTTGAATAATATAACCCAATGATTTATAAGCGCATGATTCCAATGGCGCAATCCAAATATGTACTGGCGACTTATAGTCCAAAGCCAGGCCGGGTTAACAAACATCGGATAATTTCTCATCATATACTGGTGACTTATCGTCTTAAAACCAGGCCAGTTTAATAAACATCGGATAATTTATCATCATGCTTTATTCAACCTGTCTCTGCATACAACAAGTTTAAAGTGTCCTGGCGGTTTACCGCCGGACGGGTCATAATGCCCAACATATAACCCAGGTTTATAACCAAGGCTGCACTTAAGAATAATCAATGAAATATATCATACCTGTGACATTGAATCACATCATTGGTTTACCAACTTTTTGTAGTAAGGGTGATAACCCCAATCTTGAGTAATGATAACTCCTTTCATACTGTGTCGGTTTATGATAAAACCGCATCGGGTTGTGATAAACACCGGTTTAACCATATATATCTTGGCGACTCGTAGTCAAACCAGACCGGCGGATAGTCTCCGGATTATGATTTGATCATGTATCGACAACTTGTAATTGAAAGTCAAGCCGGGTTAACGAACACCAGTTTACTCCATAATAAGATGGTAACATAAAATCAAACCGAGCAGATAGTCTCCGGATTAGGATTTGACCGTGTTCCGCCAATTTGTAATTGACAGTTTGAACCGATTAACAATGTCGGTTTAAAACGCAATAGAAGTAAAAGTTCTTTAGCAAAAAAGAACAGAATTCAAGCAAAGGCAAAATAAAACCATTGCAAATGAGGCTTTGAGCCGATCAAGAGGCATTACCATGGTCGGACACGACTAAGCCCCCAAAAAGGCGTAGCTATGGTTCGAGTCAGCCAGGTCCCCAAATGATGCTTTGGCATTACGCTGATCAAGAGGTGTAGCTATGGTTCGGGTTCGACCAAGCCCCCAAGTGATGCTGTGGCACTAGGCCGATCAAGAGGCGTGACTATGGTTCAGACATGACCACAAGTCCCCAAGTGATGATGTGGCATTGAGCCGATCAAGAGGTGTGACTATGGTTCAGACATGACCAAGCCCCCAAGTGATCAATAATATGATAAGCCAATAAGGCATGATACCCATGTTTGAACCGCGCATCATGGCAGCAGATCCTCTTTAGCACCTTTTAACTTATTGTAAGAGATAAATCCTTCTTGAACCGGGATTTTGAACCGGATATCGAGAGCTTCAAAGCTTAGTGGGAGACATCTTTCCTTTGAACCAGATTTTAAACCAGAATCTTCATTTTCAGCCGGAAATTCTCTGACGGCCTTTAAACTCGAACTTGCGAGAAGCTAATTCCTTTTTGAACCAGACATTTTTTAAACCGGATTTTTAGAGCTTCAGAGCTTTGCAGGAGAACAGATTTCCCTTGAACCGGATTGTAACCCGGATATTTGAGAGCTTCAGTGAGACTGACTTCCCTTGAGCCGGAGTTTAAACCGGAATCCTTTCTGATGACCCGGGACCTCTTCATTGAGTCCGGATTTTGTAACTGTCATATACTTTCTAGCTGGAAATTTTCTGACGGCCTTTAAGTTTTTATCAATATAACAAGAGCCTCCAGGACCGGGTTATCTTTCCCTCCATCGTCCTAGGGTTCTTAATTTTGCTGAAACTGGCAAGATTTGCTGAGTCATGTCATCGTAGCCCTCGAGTTTCAAAGGTGACTCGAGGAGTTGGCTTGAGACTCTTCATATGTGACCGTGATGTAAACCGGCATAAGTTGTATATCATCGGTGTTGATAGCCCGATGTGAATCCATCAAGATTGATGTAATCTGCGGCGGGTTATAAATGATCCCGTATGAGCCGTGTCCAGCAACTCGGTCAATGGTTCCTTCCAACTGGTGATTTGAAGTTAACCAAACTGTAGTAGCGGCGACTTGTGCGCCTGCCCATTGAGCCATCCAGTGCGGGCGGCGGTTGATAGTATATGATAATTTGCCTCCATTTTGTTGAAAGAAAACCGGGCTACCCAAGCTGTGATTTGCTCATACTCAATAAACAGCTCATGCGGATAGGTGCGGCCCGGTGTGTTGATGTAGACCGGATCGCGAGAGATGGATGGTAAAGACGTCCGCCGTATCAGAGGCGGCACAGACAGATGAGTCGGCCGCGGCGTTGTAAACCGGCGTGGACGGCCGAATTAGCCACGTCATATTGATGTAAACCGGTCTGCAAAATGGCGGTTTGCATATATATTCATCGAGCTTGATGGCATGGTAAGATACTAGCGCATTCATAATGGTGGCGCGAGTTTATACATCCATGACACAGCCATAGCTTTTGCAGTGAACAATTGTTCTGCATAAACAATATTGCAGACTAAGGCAAAGGTAAATTGTTCTTTGACAAAAATAATATGTGTTAATAAAATATATTTTTAGATGGATATCACCTGATGTGCTAGGCCGGAAATTATCTGCCATGGAGTTGATGATCGCCACAGTGATGCTAAGATTAATCGCGACCGAGTTAATCAGGAGCGATGGATGAGTCGGCCCGACGTTGTAAGCTGCGCGTCCGAGCAATTTGTCCTCGACGTTGTAAGCCGGCGCGTGAACCGGCCGCGGGGGCGGACGAGCGAGTCGTCCATGGCGTTGTAAGGTGGTGCGGACGGGCGAGTCAGCCGGTATGGTGACGCAAACCGGACCGCGACACCCTGTCCGTGAAGCCGCGCGATACAGCCAAACGTACATCCGTGGTATAACACCACCCCTTTTTTTTTCTTTTAATAGTTGCCCTACGCAAAGATATTACAGGACAGAGTAATTGTTGTCAGATGAATTAACATGTACTGGTAAAATACATAGAAAGGATAGCACCTCGTATATTTAGCCGGATGCTGGCGCTGGATAATGTATAGTGCTGTTTTTTTTGTCAAAAGAGTTGATTGGTTCTGTGTCTTCTAGTGCCTGAGCTCTCCATATAACCCGGCTGATACTTTTTAACCCGGAATTTCTGGAACCAGAACTTGATAATCCGGCCGGAACTTTTGATAATCCAGAACTTTTGGACCGGAACCTCTTGATAATCCGGCCGGAACTTTTGATAATCCGGAACCTTTGAATCGGAACATCTTGATAATCCGGAACCTTTGAATCGAAACCTCTTGATAATCCAGAACCTTTGAATCGGAACCTCTAAATAATCCGGAACCTTTGAATCGGAACCTCTTGATAATCTGGACCCTTTGAACTGAAAGTTCTTGATAATCCGGCCGGAACTTTTTGCTAGTCCGAAAATATTTGATAATCCGGAACTTTTCTGTAGCCTAAATCAGAACTCTTTGACGACTCGGACAGGACCTTTCGGCGATGCGGTTGGAACCCTTCGGTGATTCGGACTGAACTTTTCGTCAAGGCGATCGGAACTCTTTGATGATTTAGACAGAACCTTTCATCGAGATGGTCGGAACTTTTCAATGATCCGGCCGGAACTTTCCGATGAACCGGCGGAACCTTTCGATGAGCCTGACGGAACTTTTTCAGCAAGCCGGCTGGAACTCTTCGATGAACCGGCCGGAACTTTTTCCTTGAGCCGGACGGAGTTTCTCGATCCCTAGGATAGCGCCCTCCAAGAACTCAAGACCACCGTGCGCAGGCCCCACGGTGGGCGCCAACTGTCGTGGATTTTGTCACGGCAGATGTCCTTAGTGTCAGGACTTAGTCGTGAGGCCAACACATCTATGTGGTAGCTTGAGAGGGGTTGAGCGGAATCGAGAGACGCAATACAAGACAGGGATTTAGACAGCTTCGGGCCCCGGGAAACATCATCCGGTAAAAACCCTACATGCTGTTTGAGGCTAGGTCTCATTATCATCACGAGGGAGTCACCGTAAACCGGCTCTCCTCTTTGTGTCTAGCCCTAAGATTGTTTCTTCTTGCTTGTAGCCTGTCCTCCTTTGGGGAGCCCTGCCCCTCCTTATATATGTTGAAGGCGCGGGTTACATGTGGAGTCCTATTAGGATTAGGACTAGTCTATCTCTAATGCAAACCGGATACTAGTCCTGGTCTTAACTCCTTATAAGGTAAATATTCCTCATGCCTTTCCTCTTAAACCGGCCCACAATAGTTGAACCGGCCTTCATGAACCGCCAGACGGGCCACCGGTCTTGTCGCTCCTCGACCCGTCCGCGGGTCACCAGTGAGTTACAACGTCTGGCGGGGTTGTTTGGTAAATTGCCGTGTCAGGCGGGTCACCGATGAATATCGCCAAGTGCGCTGACCTCAAATAAACCGCCAAGTCCGGCGGGTTAACTTCGGCGGTTTACACCGCGGGGTATATCCCCGACAGGTTGCGCATGGCCATTTCACTCGGCGTCCGTCGCCTTATGGTCTATGGCGACACGGATCTGGTTGTTAATCAAGTGATGAAGGAGTGGGATGTTAGAAGCCCAGCTATGACAGGTTATTGTAATGCAGTGAGAAAGCTAGAGAAGAAATTCGAGGGGTTAGAGCTTCATCATATACCCCGACTGAAAAATCAAGCTGCGGATGATTTGGCGAAGATAGGATCCAAGAGGGAAGCCATTCCCAGTAATGTATTTTTGGAACACATTCATACTCCATCAGTGCAGGAGGATCCTTTCAAAGAAGAAGCCCCGCAGCAAAAGAGTGCCAATGATCCGACTGAAGTTGAGGTCCCAGCCGTGGTCGACCTGATTATGGAAGTTGTGGTCATCACTCCCGACTGGACAGTGCCGTACATCGCATATATCCTAAGGAAAG
This sequence comes from Aegilops longissima, assembly GCA_021605205.1. NCBI lineage: Eukaryota > Viridiplantae > Streptophyta > Magnoliopsida > Poales > Poaceae > Aegilops > Aegilops longissima. Next base: position 21,708 of record JAHIAM010004970.1, on the reverse strand, counting down.
AGCTCCCAGAGAATGAAGAAGAGGCTCGACAGATCGTCCGTCGATCCAAGGCCTTTACTGATGATCAAGGGACAATTGTACGAGAAAGCGCGATCGAGTCGGCCGAAGTGTATCACGCCGAAGAAGGTCAGATTATTCTTGAGGATATCCACTCGGGGACCTGTGGCCATCATGCGTCCTCTCGGACCATTGTGGCTAAAGCATGCCGAGCGGGATTTTACTGGCCAAAAGCAAATGAAATGGCAAAAGAAATAGTCGACAAGTGTGAAGGATGTCAGTTCTATTCCAACATGTCGCACAAGCCAGCCTTAGCCTTGAAGACCATTCCACTCGTTTGGCCCTTCGCTGTTTGGGGATTGGACATGATTGGACCATTGAGAATGGCGAAGCGGTTTCACCCATTTGCTAGTAGCGATCGACAAGTTCACCAAGTGGATCGAAGCCAAGCCCATTAAGAACCTCGATGCATGCAATCGCTATCGGTTTCATCGAGAGTTGATATTCGGTATGGAGTTCCGCATAGCATCATCACCGACAATGGGTCAAACTTCGATAATGACAAGTTCAAAGCCTTCGCGCCTCTCAAGGCACGCTGGTCGACTATGCTTCATGGCTCATCCTCGGTCGAATGGACAAGCGAGCGTGCAAACGGCCTCATTCTCAAAGGGCTAAAACCTCGGTGATCGTGATCTCAAACACGCAGCAGAGCTTGGGTCGACGAACTTCCATCAGTTCTCCGGGATTGAGGACCACTCCTAATCGATCGATGGGAGAACTCCATTCTTCCCGGTCTATGGAGCTGAAGCAGTTCTACCGAGTGACCTGCTTCACAATGCGCCTCGAGTCGAGCTATACTCAAAGAAGAAGCGGAACAAGCCTCGGCAAGATGCAGTCGACCTCTTGGAAGAGGAGAGAGAGATGGCCTTGATCCGCTCGACTATCTATCAGCAAGACTTGCGTCGATTCAATGCCAGAAATGTGAAGAGTCGAGCCTTCCAAGAGGGAGATTTGGTCCTCCGAGTGGATAAACAGAAACCACACAAGCTTGCTCCACTTGGGAAGGTCCCTTCATCGTCACGAGAGTCCTCCACAATGGGGCATATCATCTCTACAACGTCGATCGCCAGATCGACGAGCCTCGAGCTTGGAACCCGGAGCTGCTCCGCCCCTTTTACACTTAAAAACTCACTCGGTTGAGATGTAATAAAAGTACTTTTGTAGTTTGTTTATCCAAGACAAGAATGTTATAATTTTCCCAGTGATTGTTATTGCTTTTTGTTGAAATTACCCCCAGTGGGTGGCTTAGTCGCGAATCCGATTCGCCTAAGTTTGTAAAAAATCCTTTCCGAGTGCGAGCCAGTCTCTCACTCGGGGGCTTAGCTGCGAATCCGCTTCGCCTAAGTATTCAAAATCCTACCGAGTGGCGAGCCAGCCTCCCACTCGGAGGCTTAGCTGCAGTCCAAGTACTCGCCTAAGTATCCAAAATCCTACCGAGTGGCGAGCCATCCTCCCACTCGGAGGCTTAGCTGCAGTCCAAGTACTCGCCTAAGTATCCAAAATCCTACCGAGTGGCGAGCCAGCCTCCCACTCGGAGGCTTAGCTGCAGTCCAAGTACTCGCCTAAGTATCCAAAATCCTACCAAGTGGCGAGCCAGCCTCCCACTCGTGGAGGCTTAGCTGCAGTCCAAGTACTCGCCTAAGTATTCAAATCCTACCGAGTGGCGAGCCAGCCTCCCACTCGGAGGCTTAGCTGCAGTCCAAGTACTCGCCTAAGTATTCAAACCCTGCCGAGTGGTGAGCCAGTCTCCCACTCGGGGGCTTATAACAGCCCAAGGATTCGCCTTAAACATCCAAAGTGATAAAAATCCTACCGAGTGGAGAGCAAACCTCCCACTCGGGGGCTTAGCTGCAGCCCAGTGCTTGCCTAAGTAATAGAAATCCTACCGAGTGGAGAGCAAACCTCCCACTGGGGCTTAGCTGCAGCCAGTGTTCCCTAAGTAATAGAAATCCTACCGAGTGGAGAGCAAACCTCCCACTCGGGGCTTAGCTGCAGCCAGTGCTCGCCTAAGTAATAGAAATCCTACCGAGTGGAGAGCAAACCTCCCACTCGGGGCTTAGCTGCAGCCAGTGTTCGCCTAAGTAATAGAAATCCTACCGAGTGGAGAGCAAACCTCCCACTCGGGGCTTAGCTGCAGCCAGTGCTCGCCTAAGTAATAAAAATCCTACCGAGTGGAGAGCAAACCTCCCACTCGGGGGCTTAGCTGCAGCCCAGTGCTCGCCTAAGTAATAAAAATCCTACCGAGTGGAGATCAAACCTCCCACTCGGGGGCTTAGATGCAGCTCAGTGCTCGCCTAAGTAATAAAAATCCTACCGAGTGGAGAGCAAACCTCCCACTCGGAGGCTTAGCTGCAGCCCAGTGCTCGCCTAAGTAAGGAATTCATCCCAATCCGCAAGGACGACGAGGTGCAAGTCGACTGCTACCTCCTCCTTCGGAGCTTCGCCTCAAGTACAACGTGCGGTCCATCCCAATCCGCAAGGACGACGAGGTGCAGGTCGACTGCTACCTCCTCCTTCGGAGCTTCGCCACAAGTACAACGTGTGGTCCATCCCAATCCGCAAGGACGACGAGGTGCAGGTCGACTGCTACCTCCTCCTTCGGAGCTTCGCCACAAGTACAACGTGCGGTCCATCCCAATCCGCAAGGACGACGAGGTGCAGGTCGACTGCTACCTCCTCCTTCGGAGCTTCGCCACAAGCACAACGTGCAGTTCGTCCCGATCCGTAAGGACGACAAGGTCAGTCGCAGTCTGTGTTTCACCTCTACCTGCAGGATAGATGTAACACCCCGGACGTAACTTTCCATATTTGTAACTCCAACTCTTGCCATTTTCGGCATTGTGATATGATATTCCCTCCGTGGTTGGGCTTTTGTCTTTCGTTTTTTGCATTTTTTTCCATGTCATGCATTTTACATCATGTCATCATGTGCATCGCATTTGCATACGTGTTCGTCTCATGATTCCGAGCATTTTTCCCGTTGTCCGTTTTGCAATCCGGCACTCCTATGTCCCCCGGCGTCCCCTTTTACGTTTTTCCGTGAGCGGGTACTAAACTTTCTCGGAATGGACCGAGGTTTGTCAAGTGGCCTTGGTATACCACCGTAGACCACCGGTCAAGTTTCGGTCATTTGGAGCTCGTTTGGTACTCCAACGGTTAACCGTGACTCTCAAAAGGCCTCTTTTAAGTTGCAGCCCAACACCCTTCAAAATAGTCAAATAACCCATCTAAGTCACTTCCATGCTCTCCGTCGTTCGATCACGATCGTGTGGGCGAAAACCGCACCTCATTTGGACTCTCCTAGCTCCCAGAAACTATAAATATGCATCTCCCCCTCCAAATTCAGGATCAATTCCCCCCTAACCCTAGCCCCGCTCCTCTCCCGCCGCGGGACGTGTCCGATCGGGCCACACGTCCGCCGCCGCCGCCCGGCCAACCGGAGCCGCATACGTGGCACCCGGCCGCCCTTGTAGCGCCGCCCGGCCCGCCCGAGCCAGCGGCGCGCCGCCGCCCGCCAGCATGCCAGCGCCGCCGCCACCGGTCCTCGCCCTCGCCGCCCAGCCTGCCCGCCCCCCGACCGACCGCCCGCCGCCGCGTCGCCTCCTCCTCCGGCCGCCCGGCCTCTCCTCCTCCTCCTCGCCTGGCGAAGCTCGGCGAACCGCCGCCACCGTCGCCCCGATCGGATCCGGCCAGATCCAATCGAACCCGAGGGTTGACTTTTCCCCCCCCTAAAAATCGTCTAAGTTTTTATCTCGGTGATTATTTCGTGGCAATTTCAACGCATCATAACTTTGCACCCGTAGCTCCGTTTCGTGCGTGTAATATGTCAAAATGTTCGTCTCGAAGAGTAGATCATTTCATCTCATTGCATTTTGTTATTTTTGCCCCCTAACAGAACATGCACTTTTGTTATTTTTGCTATGATTGATGTGTGCACCCTATGAATTTGAGTCCTACATGTGTTTTGTAATATGCCATGCCATCTTTCCAGGGGTGTATGCCATGTATTTTTGTGATCTATGTGGTGACTAGCACAAGCATGCAAAGTAGGCTTCCTGATGTTGCTGTTTTCAGCCCTGTTTAGCTGATATTTTGATGCCATGTTAATTTGATGCTACCGAGAGATCTATGCATATTTTGAGATACTTCAGTAAGGATGTTTTGAACATGTGGTTATGCTCTATCCATCCATGCCTTTGTTTGCAATTATGGAGTGCCATAGCTTGAGTCAATCGAGCTCTACTTTTGCTACAAAATGTTTCCTGGCAGATTGTTTACATGTTATTCAATTTTGCCAAGGTTGTTGTGGTTGATCCGTGTATGCTATGATGTTGTTCTTGCCATGTATGTCTTCTATGCCATGTCTTATTGATGTATGCATGCTTAGTTTATCATGAAAGGCTCTGTATTGAGTGCTTTGAGCTCTTAAACATGCCTACTTGTTATCTGTTTTAGACATGCCATGTTGCTGAATCTGTTAACGAAACTTGCGATATTGACATGGGTGTTACTATATTTTCTGATCTTTTTTGGCTTATGATCAGTAAGGGACTTTTGTTCTATGCTTTGAGTAGATTCATGCCATGCCATGTTTTGCTATTATAAGTTCCTGTAGCATGTTGTTTCCTTGCTCTGAACATTGCTACCTGATGCTGTTTTTGCCATGTTCAGTAATTTCACTAAGTCTGTGAAGCGGATATGTTTTGCACTTTTGCCATGCTTGTTTGGACCTGTTATGATGTGAATTAGCCGTAGCTCAGTGTTCATCTTTTGTCAAGCATCTTGAGTAGATCACTTCCATGTGCTTTGTTGATACGTTTGGGTGCAGTAGCTTAATTTCTTGTTGCTTGCTAAGTGGTATCATGCTGTTAATGGCAGATTTGTGCCATTCTTGTTTTGCTTGTCATTTGCAAACCGTGCATCCGATTCCGGTGATCTTTATATCGATTTCAACCGAAATCATCTCATCTTTCCAGCGGCATACTTGGTTTGCCAAGTTGATGCCTGGTTCATCATTTTCCTTCCGGAGCGCATATACGCATTGCATATCACATCTCGCATATCATGTCATGTTTTGCATCATGTTGATTGTGCATTGCACCGTGATTTATTGTGGTTCCTTTGTTTGTGTTCTTGCTTTGGGTAGAGCCGGGAGACGAGTTCGTGAACGAGGAACCTGTTGAGAACGCTTACGAGGATCAAGCTTTCGACAACTCGAGAACATTGCGCAAGATGACCATACTCTCGAAATCACTTCTATCTTTGCTATGCTAGTTGCTCGCTCTTTTGCTATGCCTATGCTACGATGCCTATCTCTTGTTATATCATGCCACCCATATTGCCATGTCAGCCCCTAACCATCCCTTCCTAGCAAACCGTTGTTTGACTATGTTACCGCTTTGCTCAGCCCTCTTATAACGCTGCTAGTTGCGGTGAAGTGAAGTTTGTTCCTTGTTGGAACATGGAGATGTTGTTCCTTGTTGGAACATGTTTATTTGTTGGGGATATCACAATATATATCTGCTATAATTAATGCATCTATATACTTGGTAAAGGGTGGAAGGCTCGGCCTTATGCCTGGTGTTTTGTTCCACCCTTGCCACCCTAGTTTCCGTCATACCGTGTTATGTTCCTTGATTTCGTTCCTTACGGTTGGGTGATTTATGGGACCCCTTGACAGTTCGCTTTGAATAAGACTCGTCCAGCAAAGGCCCAACTTTGGTTTTACCATTTGCCACCTAAGCCTTTTCCCCGGGTTTTCGCGAGCCCGAGGGTCATCTTTATTTTAACCCCGGACCAGTGCTCCTTCGAGTGCTGGCCCAAACTAGAGTGCTTTGCGGTGCCCCTCAAGGAAACTTGAGGTTTGGTTTTAGTTGTACGGACTGCTCATCCGGTGTGCCACGAGAACGAGATATGTGCAGCTCCTATCGGGATTTGTCGGCACATTCGGGCGGCTTTGCTGGTCTTGTTTTATTGTGTCGAAATGTCTTGTAGTCCGGGATTCGAGATTGATCGGGTCTTCCGTAGAAGGAATATCCTTCGTTGACCGTGAGAGCTTATAATGGGCTAAGTTGGGACACCCTGCAGGTATTATCTTTCAAAGCCGTGCCCATGTTATGAGGCAGATGGGAATTTGTTAATGTCCGTTGTAGAAAACCGAAGTTGACCTTAATTAAAATACATATCAACCGCGTGTGTAACCGTGATGGTTTCTTCTCGGCGGAGTCCGGGAAGTGAACACGGTGTTGGAGTTATGCTTGATGTAAGTAGTTCAGGATCACTTCTTGATCGCTACTAGCTTCACGTCCGTGCTTTGCTTCTCTTCTCGCTCTCTTTTGCGATGTAGCCACCATATATGCTAGTCGCTTGCTGCAGCTCCACCTTACAACTCTGTCCTTCCTATAAGCTTAAATAGTCTTGATCTCGCGGGTGTGAGATTGCTGAGTCCCGTGACTCACAGATTCTACCAAAACAGTTGCAGTGCCGACGATGCGGTCACAGTTGACGAACCGAGCTCAAGTGGGAGTTCGACGAGGAACGTGGTCGTTACTATGTGTCTTTTCCTGATGATCGTGAGTGGAGCCAGCTTGGGACGATCGGGGATCTGTGTAGCATTTGGGGTATCTTCTTTTATTTTGGTTCCGTAGTCGGACCTTGAGTGTAACCTGAATGATGGATGTTTATTTATGTATTGTGTGAAGTGGCGACTGTAAGCCAACTATGTATCTCTTTCCCTTATGTATTACATGGGTTGTGTGAAGATTACCTCACTTGCGACATTGCTTTCAATGCGGTTATGCCTCTAAGTCGTGCTTCGACACGTGGGAGATATAGCCGCATCGAGGCGCTATGTTGGTAATCGAGCCTTCCCGACTTAGGAGCCCCTACTTGATTGTTTCTTTGGCGTTGTTGAGTCTAGAACGGAAAATGTTTTGAGTCTTAGGATTATATATATCGGAGAGTAGGATTCTTTTTACTCCCAGTCCTTCGTCGCTCTGGTGAGGTCTCCCGACGAGAAGTTTTGACTCTTCTCTCCTCAAATTTCACTAAAAAAATTTTAGGATCACGCTGGTATCTTGGGATTGTTCCGATGGTTTTGTGACGAGAACATTGTTCTTGGTGCCTCGACATTTAGGGGTTGTGGCGGTGTCCCGGGAGTTGAGCTCCGAGGTGTTGTCGTCACAATTTTATCGTTGCAGATTCTCGAATACCTGAGTTTTGCCGACATCAAATCTCTTTTGTGCAGTTGTTGGTGAGATAACCCGATAACCCAAAGATCTTGGGCGAGCTCGGGAGTATTGCCATGACTCAGATAACGGATGCTTTTGAAGGTCGAGGTACCACGATTTCGAGGATTTCTTGGTTATGTGTTGACGGATGGATACAGCTGGATCTAGGTATTGTTAGTTTGGGTGATATATTTTGTGTCCCCTGTATCCCCAACACCAGATTGCATAACCAGAAAGTTTCGGGAGTTTATAGGTGGGATTCATGTAGTTCTTAGCATTTCTTCCCGCAGATATTTGGTTCGTGATTGGGTAATCCTTACCACTTATTTGTTCCAGTCTTACCTTGTATTTTTCATCAACCTTTAATCAAGTGGCTTCTCACCGTATGGACGCGTGATGTTAACTTTGGAATTCATTCGTTCATTCTCGTTCGAATGTTTATTGTGAAGACTATATGTTGCAATTTCTATCCGTTGTTTCAACTTGACTATTTGTCTATCAAGTGCTAACGGATGTCACCCCCTTTAGGATGGCTCCGCCAACACGTCAGAATCCGGAACGGAATGAAGGGAGTCAGTCGAACCCTCCACCTCCACCTCCGCCTCCGGAGGCCTGGCAAGCTATCATGGCAGCCACCAATGCCAATGCTCAGATGATTTTGCAGCTCTTGCAAGAACGTACTCAAGGGCAAGGCAGTCAAGGAAATCAAGGTCAAGGCAACAACCAGCCGCACATTGCTACTCTCAGTCAGTTCCTCGCCAATCAGCCGAAGTCTTTCAGTTTCTGTGTCGAGACCACAGACGCCGACGATTGGCTTGTGGACATCTGCAAGCATTTTGATTGTAGCAATGTCGGACCGAGGACTTTGTCAAGTTTGCATTGTTTCAACTCAAGGACCAAGCTGCTGAGTGGTACCAAAAATACAAAGATTCCAGAGGAGGTCGTGTCATTACAGGATGAGTTCCGCCGAGATTTCAGAGCTCACCACATTCGAAAAGTGTTGTTGAGAGCAAGCGTGAGGAGTTCCGCAATCTCAAGCAAGGCAACATGTCTGTCTATCAATACAATATCCAGTTCCTGTAACTCGCTCGCTTTGCTAAGCAAGACGTCCACGATGAAAAGAGTATGATCTATCAATTAAGAGGTGGTCTCGAGAAGATCTGCAATTAGCTCTTGTGCTTTTGAGCGAGAAAAGTATGATGAATTCTACAACATGGCATCAAGCAAGAAGCTGCCCAGCTCAAATGTGAGGCTTCTAAGAAGAGAATCAGGGATGCAGTTCAGTCTTCTTCTTCCTCTCAAGTGGAAGCTAAGCAGCAGAGTTCTACCTTCCTCCTCCTCCGTTCCGTCGGCCTTATCAGCAGAAGAACTCAGGTGGCCGTGGATCTTCCCACCCACCCAACCAAAGCTATCGTAACAAGTCTAATTCTCAAGCTCCAAGGTCAAGTGCTCCTTACCACCGTCCGCTCTCGAGGTGACTTGCAACAAGTGTCGTGAGAAGGTCACTATCTAACAAGTGCTTCAACCAAAGGCGCCTTCCGCCTCCTCCTCTTGTGAAATCTTCCAAAGAATGCGGTGGTCAAGCATAATCCAAAGCATGCCAAGGTCAATATGATGAATGCAGCTCAAGCGGAGGAATCTTCGATGTGATAATGGGTAATCTCTCAGTTAATGATATTCCGGCAAAAGTCTTATTTGATACTGGTGCATCGCATTCTTTCATTTCAAGACCTTTTGCATCTAAGCATGAGTTGGGTTATCAAGTATTGCCTAGTTCCTTATCAATTGTGTCCCCGGGTAAGCAAATGACAGCTAATAATTATGTCTCGGATGATTCTATCAAGATGGGCGATTATAGATTTCTGGCTAAACCAATTGTCCTTGGTGACTCGGATATTGATCTTATTCTCGGAATGGACTGGCTTTATCAGCACAAAGCTCAGCTTGATTGTGCTGCCAGGGAAATTCAATTGACTCACTCTTCTAATGATGTGATCATCTATGCCGCTCGTGATGAAACCATTCGGTTGTTTTATCTCAATGAGAAGGGCGAATTGGATGCTATCTCTCGATTCCAAATCGTTTGTGAGTACCAAGATGTCTTTCCGAAGAGCTTCCGGTATGCCTCCTCACCGCCAGTTGAATTCATTATCGATCTTGAGCACGCATCAACCCGTTTGCAAGCGTCCATACAAGCTTGGACCTGATGAGCTGAAGGAATTGAAGAAGCAGCTCGATGAACAAGAGCGTCTGGGTTTGATCGGACCGAGTTCATCTCCTTGGGGTTGTGGTGTTCTTTTGTCCGAAGAAGGATGGCACGGACCGACTTTTGCGTCGATTACCGTCCATTGAATAAGAAGACAATCAAGAACAAGTATCCACTTCCCAACATCAATGAGCTTTTCGAGCAACTCAAAGGTGCTAAAGTGTTCTCCAAGCTTGACCTTCGATGGGTTATCATCGATTCGCATTCGTGAACAAGATATTCCCAAGACAGCATTCGAACAAGCTTTGGTTCTTATGAATATCTTGTCATGTCTTTCGGCCTTGTCAATGCTCCTCCAACATTCTCTCGGATGATGAACTTCATATTCAACCCCTACACCAATGAATTCGTCTTGGTCTATCTTGATGATATTTTGGTCTTCTCCAAGAATAAGAAGGATCATGCCAAACATTTGCGATTGGTGCTAGAAAAGCTCGAGAGTATCAATTCTATGCGAAGTTCTCCAAATGTGAATTTTGGCTTGATGAAGTGCTTTATCTTGGTCATATCATCTCCACCAAGGGCATCGCTGTTAATCCCGAGAAGGTGTCCGCATTGTGAATTGGGAACCTCCTCGAATGTCAAGCAGCTCCGATTTTTTCTTGGTCTTGCAAGCTATTGCGAAGATTCGTTGAGAACTTCTCCAAGATTGCAAAGCCTCTTTCCAACCTCCTCCGAAGCATGTGAAGTATGTCTAGTCTCCCGAGTGTGGCGTTGCTTTCAATACCCTCAAAGAGAAACTCGTCACAGCTCTGTCTTGACTCCTCTGATGAATCCAAGCCATTCAAGTTTTCTCGTGATGCTTCTCTTCAAGGTCTCGGTGCTGTGTTAATGCAAGAGAAGAGAGTTGTGGCCTATACCTCTCGCCATTGAAGCCCAACGAAAAGAACTACCCCACTCACGATCTTGAGTTGGCGGCAGTTGTCCATGCATTGATAACATGGAGACATCTCTTGTTGGGAAGGAAAGTGGACATATTCACCGATCACAAGAGTCTCAAGTATATCTTCACTCAACCCAACCTCAACCTCGAGGCAGACTAGATGGGTGAAATGATTCAAGAGTACAACCCAAGTATTGAATATACTCCGGCAAGGCCAATGTGATTGCAGATGCTTTGAGCGGGAAGGCTTATCGCAGCAGTTTAATCCTCAAGCCCTTCCAACCGGATCTCTGTGAAGCTTTCCGCAGCTGAATCTTCAAGTTGTTCCTCAAGGCTTTCTTGCCAACCTCATAGTCTCTCCTACTTTGGAAGATCAGATTCGTGAGGCTCAACTCCTGGATACCATGGTGAAAAAGGTGAAGCGTGGTATCGACAAGGGCATTTCAAGTACAAGTGCTTCCACGTTGATGACAAAGATACTCTTTTCTTGAGGACGGATTGTGGTTCCTAAGGGTGATCTCGAGAAAGTCATTATGAGCGAGGCACACAATTCGCTTCTATCCATTCATCCCGGAAGTACGAAGATGTACCATGACCTCAAGCAATCATATTGGTGGACTCGAATGAAGCGAGAAATTGCTCAATTCGTGAATGAGTGTGATGTCTGCAGAAGAGTGAAAGGTAACACCAAAGACCAGCTGGTCTCCTCCAACCTCTTGCTATTCCGAATGGAAGTTTGATCATATTGAAATGGACTTCGTGACTGGATTTCCAAAGTCCAAGCGTGGAAATGATGCTATCTTCGTTGTCATTGACAAGCTTACTAAAGTGGCTCATTTTCTTCCTATCAAAGAATCTATCACAGCAGCTCAGTTGGCAGAGCTATACACATCCAGGATTGTCTCCTTGCATGGCATTCCACAAGTGATCTCTTCAGATCGTGGCAGCATCTTTACCTCCAAGTTTTGGGATTCTTTTCAGAAGGCCATGGGCACCAACATTCGTTTCAGCACAGCTTTCCATCCTCAAACAAGTGGCCAAGTCGAGCGAGTCAATCAAATCCTTGAAGATATGCTCAGGGCTTGTGTCATTTCCTTCGGTATGAAGTGGGAAGATTGTCTTCCATATGCCGAGTTCTCCTACAACAACAGCTTCCAAGCGAGTTCGGGCAAGGCCCCATTCGAAATTCTCTATGGCAGAAAGTGCCGTACTCCTCTCAATTGGTCCGAGACAGTGAACGCCAACTTCTTGGCAATGACTTGATCACGAAGCGGAAGAAATGTGCAAAGTCATTCGTGAGAATCTCAAAGCCGCATAATCGCGCGGAAGAGCTATTATGATGATAAGCACCGTGATGTGGCTTTTGAAATCGGAGACCATGTCTACCTCCGCGTCTCTCCAATGAAAGGCACTCGTCGCTTCGGTATCAAAGGGAAGCTTGCCCCTAGATACGTGGGTCCTTTCAAGATCATTGGCAAAAGAGGCGATCTCACCTATCAACTTGAGCTCCCGTCCAACTTCGCGAACGTGCACGATGTGTTTCATGTGTCACAGCTTCGCAAGTGCTTCAAGACTCCTGAACACACTATCAACTTCGAAGAAATTGACCTTCAAGAAGATCTCTCTTATCATGAGCATCCCATTGCTATTCTTGAAGAAACCGAGCACAAGACTCGCAACAAGTCAATCAAATTCCTGAAAGTGAAGTGGTCACACCATTCCGACCGAGAAGCCACACAGGCGCGAGGATCACCTCCGTTCGAATATCCGGAGTTCTTTCAGTCCTAGATCTCGGACGAGATCCTCTTGTAGTGGTGGAGTGTTGTAACACCCCGGATGTAACTTTCCATATTTGTAACTCCAACTCTTGCCATTTTCGGCATTGTGATATGATATTCCCTCCGTGGTTGGGCTTTTGTCTTCGTTTTGCATTTTGTCCATGTCATGCATTTTACATCATGTCATCATGTGCATCGCATTTGCATACGTGTTCGTCTCATGATTCCGAGCATTTTTCCCGTTGTCCGTTTTGCAATCCGGCACTCCTATGTCCCCCGGCGTCCCCTTTACGTTTTTCCGTGGCGGTACTAAACTTTCTCGGAATGGACCGAGGTTTGTCAAGTGGCCTTGGTATACCACCGTAGACCACCGTCAAGTTTCGGTCATTTGGAGCTCGTTTGGTACTCCAACGGTTAACCGCCTCTCGCAAAGGCCTCTTTTAAGTTGCAGCCCAACACCCTTCAAAATAGTCAAATAACCCATCTAAGTCACTTCCATGCTCTCCGTCGTTCGATCACGATCGTGTGGAAAACCGCACCTCATTTGGACTCTCCTAGCTCCCTAAACTATAAATATGCATCTCCCCTCCAAATCCGGATCAATTCCCCCTAACCCTAGCCCCGCTCCTCTCCCCTTGGCCACGGACGTGTCCGATTCGGGCGGACACGTCCGCCGCCGCCTTCGCCAACAGAGCCGCCACATGGCACCCGGCCACTGCCCCCGCCTGCCCGAGCCAGCGGCCCCAGCCCCGTCGCCCGCGCCGCCGCCGCCACCGCCACGCGCGCCATGCCGCCACCGGGTCTCGCCCTCGCCCGTCGCCCGCCATCACCACCGCCGACCACCGCCCGGCCGCCGTCGCCTCCTCCTCGGTCGGCCGCCCGGCCTCTCCTCCTCCTCCTCGCCTGGCGAGCTCCGGCGGGCCATCACCGTCGCCCGATCGGATCCGCCGGATCAATCGAACACGAGGTTGACTTTTCCCCCCCTAAAAATCGTCTAAGTTTTTATCTCGGTGATTATTTCCTGGCAATTTTCAACGCATCATAACTTTGCACCCGTAGCTCCGTTTCGTGCGTGTAATATGTCAAAATGTTCGTCTCGAAGAGTAGATCATTTCATCGCATTGCATCATTTTCATTTGAGCTCATCTTGATGCCCGAAATGCTGTTAGAAGAGGGCTATGTGATGTTAGTTTCTGTTTCTTAACAGAACATGCACTTTTGTTATTTTTGCTATGATTGATGTGTGCACCCTATGAATTTGAGTCCTACATGTGTTTTGTAATATGCCATGCCATCTTTCCAGGGTGTATGCCATGTATTTTTTGATCTATGTGGTGACTAGCACAAGCATGCAAAGTAGGCTTCCCGATGTTGCTGTTTTCAGCCTGTTTAGTGATATTTTGATGCCATGTTAATTTGATGCTACCGAGAGATCCATGCATATTTTGAGATACTTCAGTAAGGATGTTTTGAACATGTGGTTATGCTCTATCCATCCATGCCTTTGTTTGCAATTATGGAGTGCCATAGCTTGAGTCAATCGAGCTCTACTTTTGCTACAAAATGTTTCTGGCAGATTGTTTACATGTTATTCAATGTTGCCAAGGTTGTTGTGGTTGATCCGTGTATGCTATGATGTTGTTCTTGCCATGTATGTCTTCTATGCCATGTCTTCTTGATGTATGCATGCTTAGTTTATCATGAAAGGCTCTGTAGTGAGTGCTTTGAGCTCTTAAACATGCCTACTTGTTATCTGTTTTGACATGCCATGTTGCTGAATCATTAACTAAACTTGCGATATTGACATGGGTGTTACTATATTTTCTGATCTTTTTTGGCTTATGATCAGTAAGGGACTTTTGTTCTATGCTTTGAGTAGATTCATGCCATGCCATGTTTTGCTATTATAAGTTCCTGTAGCATGTTGTTTCCTTGCTCTGAACATTGCTACCTGATGCTGTTTTTGCCATGTTCAAGAATTTCACTAAGTCCGTGAAGTGATATGTTTTGCACTTTTGCCATGCTTGTTTGGACCTGTTATGATGTGAATTAGCCGTAGCTCAGTGTTCATCTTTTGTCAAGCATCTTGAGTAGATCACTGCCATGTGCTTTGTTGATACGTTTGGGTGCAGTAGCTTAATTTCTTGTTGCTTGCTAAGTGGTATCATCTTTGTTAATGGCAGATTTGTGCCATTCTTGTTTTGCTTGTCATTTGCAAACCGTGCATCCGATTCGGTGATCTTTATATCGATTTCAACGAAATCATCTCATCTTTCAGCGGCATACTTGGTTTGCCAAGTTGATGCCTGGTTCATCATTTTCCTTCCGGGCCTTTGTACGCATTGCATATCACATCTCGCATATCATGTCATGTTTTGCATCATGTTGATTGTGCATTGCACCGTGATTTATTGTGGTTCCTTTGTTTGTGTTCTTGCTTTGGGTAGAGCCGGAGACGAGTTCGTGAGCGAGGAACCTGTTGAGAACGCTTACGAGGATCAAGCTTTCGACAACTCGAGAACATTGCGAGCAAGATGACCATACCCTCAAATCACTTCTATCTTTGCTATGCTAGTTGCTCGCTCTTTTGCTATGCCTATGCTACGATGCCTATCACTTGCTATATCATGCCACCCATATTGCCATGTCAGCCCTAACCATCCTTTCCTAGCAAACCGTTGTTTGGCTATGTTACCGCTTTGCTCAGCCCTCTTATAGCGTTGCTAGTTGCGGTGAAGATGAAGTTTGTTCCTTGTTGGAACATGGAGATGTTGTTCCTTGTTGGAACATGTTTACTTGTTGGGGATATCACAATATATATCTGCTATAATTAATGCATCTATATACTTGGTAAAGGGTGGAAGGCTCGGCCTTATGCCTGATGTTTTGTTCCATTCTTGCCACCCTAGTTTCCGTCATACCGTGTTATGTTCCTTGATTTCGCGTTCCTTACGGTTGGGTGATTTATGGGACCCCTTGACAGTTCGCTTTGAATAAGACTCGTCCAAAAAGGCCCAACTTTGGTTTTACCATTTGCCACCTAAGCCTTTTTCCCCGGGTTTTCGCGAGCCCGAGGGTCATCTTTATTTTAACCCCGGACCAGTGCTCCTTCGAGTGCTGGCCCAAACTAGAGTGCTTTGCAGGCGCCCCTCAAGGAAACTTGAGGTCTGGTTTTAGTTGTACGGACTGCTCATCCGGTGTGCCACGAGAACGAGATATGTGCAGCTCCTATCGGGATTTGTCGGCACATTCGGGGCGGCTTTGCTGGTCTTGTTTTATTGCTGTCGAAATGTCTTGTAGTCCGGGATTCGAGATTGATCGGGTCTTCCCAGAGAAGGAATATCCTTCGTTGACCGTGAGAGCTTATAATGGGCTAAGTTGGGACACCCCGCAGGTATTATCTTTCAAAGCCGTGTCTGCGGTTATGAGGCAGATGGGAATTTGTTAATGTCGGTTGTAGAAAACCGAAGTTGACCTTAATTAAAATACACATCAACGCGCATGTAACCGTGATGGTCTCTTCTCGGAGTCCGGGAAGTGAACACGGTGTTGGAGTTATGTTTGACGTAAGTAGTTCAGATCACTTCTTGATCGCTACTAGCTTCACGTCCGTGCTTTGCTTCTCTTCTCGCTCTCTTTTGCGATGTAGCCACCATATATGCTAGTCGCTTGCTGCAGCTCCACCTTACAACTCTGTCCTTCCTATAAGCTTAAATAGTCTTGATCTCGCTGGTGTGAGATTGCTGAGTCCCGTGACTCACAGATTCTACCAAAACAGTTGCAGGTGCCGGCGATGCGGTCACAGTTGACGCAACCGAGCTCAAGTGGGAGTTCGACGAGGAACGTGGTCGTTACTATGTGTATTTTCCTCGATGATCGTGAGTGGAGCCAGTTGGGACGATCGGGGATCATGTAGCATTTGGGGTATCTTCTTTTATTTTGGTTCCGTAGTCGGACCTTGAGTGTAACCTGAATGATGGATGTTTATTTATGTATTGTGTGAAGTGGCGATCGTAAGCCAACTATGTATCTCTTTCCTTATGTATTACATGGGTTGTGTGAAGATTACCTCACTTGCGACATTGCTTTCAATGCGGTTATGCCTCTAAGTCGTGCTTCGACACGTGGGAGATATAGCCGCATCGAGGGCGTTACAATAGAGGAAGCACAAGTCGATTGGAATTTCAACGGAATATCTTCCGAATGAGGAATAAAGTTCTCTCGAATGCAAGAAAAGCATGTTAAAGGAAAAACCAAGTTCGGATAAATGTCCTACGGATCCAAAGGCGCTCAGGCGTTAAGCCTGTTAAAGTTTATCGGTTACAGAAACCACTCGGCATTCCGAGGAAAATTTAAAGTGGGACTTAGAAGTTTTTTACCCCTCCGGCGGAGGACTGGAAGGTGCAACAAACTGACCGAGGTCGATTCCGTCAGCAATACGGGTAGCAGCAGCGATGAAAGTCTCCATGAAAGATCTGAAGTTGTGCTTCCTGGTATTGGCAACCTTGAGAGACACCAGCTTGTCCTCTTGCGCTTCTTTGCAGTGGACACGAACCAGAGATAGAGCAACATCAGCACCACACCGGCGGATGACTTTTCCATTCTTGCACTCGACTTGGAATCTCATTCAGTCGAGTCATCAGGGATTCAAGATCATTCTGGAGAGTCTGTTCTGGCCAGAGAGTCGAACCGATCCGCGACACTGCAACTTTCAGTCGAGCAAGATAATCAATACACTAGCAACCACGAGACTCGGTCGGAGCACATTCATAGCAACCGTCCTTCACGGGAGAGTTGATGGGGTCCAAGCTGGTTTCCACTGATTGGTTTCTTCTTCAAAGTTTTGGCAGAATTCTGAAAACACAACTCAGACTCAAAATAAAGATCATGTGATGAGCGGTGAGAGCAAGACAGTTGGATAAAAGAGATTACCTTCAAGCATGAGAAGCAGCTTCTTGGCGAACCCTCAAGATAAATCTCGTGTCGTTTTCGCTTCCCTTGCCATTAGCCAACCTTGTCGATGTAACATTCTTGCCGTTCTTGATCGACCGACTTCCTTGTTAGCAGCGTCAGAGGGCTTTCAGCTTGGCATTTTCATCTTCAAGTTTGTCGACCGAGGCAAGCTTCTCTTCAGCGAGCTTTGTTTTCTCCAAAGCCGCCTACATCCTCTCTGCAAGGTCAAGGTCCTTCTTGTTCAAAGTCTCCTCCAGTTTATCGCAAAGCAACAATGAGAACAGAGTTGAGAATGAGCAGAAAAGCAAGAGGCGTCAAAAATTCTCACCAACCATACCTTTTGCTTCATCCTTTGCCTTCTTCAAATTCTCCTGAGCAAGCTTCAAATCGAGGTTGAGCTGAATCGCTTTATCTCTAACTCTCAAAGATAGCGAGCCACAAGCTCGCAAGATTTCTACAAAGAGTCAACCAACGAAAGACATCAAAGACAGATCACTTCCGAGTGACTAAGGAAAAATAGTAGCATTTCTAAGACTATGGTCGAATAAAAACATTCGACAGTAGTCTCGGGGACTACACCCAGCGGGTGCACTCGGCGTGCCCCCACTTGTTTACCAATTTGGTTCGATCATCGACCAAAAGAGGCAAAAAGGTTATGATTCTAAAACATGGCTAATTGTCGGTGGTCACCAGTAAAAAAGTTCTTTAGACTATAGTCAATCGCACGCAATGACCATAGTCTTGGGGACTACACCTAGTGGGTGCACTTAGCGTGCCCCACCGGTTTCTGATTCCATTCGACTTGGTCCGTCCGGTCGGTGAAGAAGATCACAACATAAAGACCATAGTCGACTGCATGCAGTCGACCATAGTCTCGAGGACTACACCAAGTGGGTGCACCTCGAGTGCCCCACAAAAGTTCAAACGACACACACACCCAGTGGGTGTACAGATATGGAAATCTCCAGAAGAAAGCAGTTTCAGATAATATATCCTAACAAAGCAAGCGACGACTGACTTACTTGGACATTGCTCTGGAGAGCTGAACTGGCATCATAGGCCGTCTGACTTGCCTCCCGAGCCGCTTTCACCTGCTCCATCATGATCCCTGCCTGGTGTATGGCCTCCTTAGCAGCACTTACTTGGTCTTCCGGGACGTGGTGTGTAGCAAAGAGAGATGGTGGATCAGCAGTCGACGAAGTGGGTCGGGCACTCGTCAGCGGTACAGCAAAAGATACAGAAGTCCGAGTGGGATTGCCTCCCTCGGAAATCAGCGTCTCAGGAGTCGCCGCGACTTGAGCAGCCTTGCCAAGAGCACTTTCTTGTTCCTCCTCTTCCTCAATGGCGCTTCCTCGTCATCATCGGGAGATCAATGGCGTAAGGTGGAACTACAAGAGATCTAGAAGTAAACATGGAAGCCCAATCGACTAAAAGCTCCAATCGGCTAAAAGTGAAACCTCGAGATCTTACCAAGATTGGAAGTAGCGCATCCTCCATTTCCGATCATCGTGCTTGGCTGAAGTCTCGGAGGTAGCGGCTACCAAGATTTCAAGAGTCGGCTGATCACCATCAAGTCGACCAAAAGTTCACTCATGTTGAAAAAGGAAATACAAGGTTCTGATTGGTTACCCGGAGATGGTGGGGATGACCATTCGCATCTTGGGCAAGGCCTTTGCCGGCTTTGACGACGTCGCTCGAGGTTGCTTCGGCGGCTTCTCAGTCGGCGCGGGAGAAGTTGTCCTAGGTCGCTTTGTCGACTGACCGGTGGGCACAACAGCTTTACCGCGCCCGGCCGCCGGGTCATGCGTCAACTTGGACCTTCCCTCCGAGCGAGGAGGGTCGACGTCTTCCTCCTCTTCTTCCTCCTCCTCCTCATCCTCCTCCTCATCCTCCTCGCCGTTGGACTCCCATTCCTCCGGACTCTCACCTCCACTTCCTTCTTCGTCTTCGGCTGTTTCAAGCGCCCCGTTGGGCATCGAGTACATCTCAATGGTGACCTAGAAGGCAACAAAACAAGGTGAAAGTCAGTCAACGAAATTGACATCAAAACAGAATGAATGCAGCAGAATCACAGTCGGAGATAAGCGGTGATACCTTATGCGGTTGATAACTCGGGTCGAGTGGTGGAATCCTCCTAGCTCCGCGAGGTTATCTTTATTTCCGTGATGGCAGTCATCCACTTCTCCAAGATGGCGCCATCAACCTCCTCCCGATTGACCCGAGTGGTATCATCCGTGCAGTACATCCACATCGGATGACCTCGGTATTGGGTGGCTGAATACGCCTTGGAGAAAAACTCCGGAGATCCATGCCGGTCACCCCATCACGAATAAGCTGGACTACACGCTCCATCGCAGCTTTACTTGGGCCTTCTCCTCTGGTAACACCTTCGTGGAAGATGGCTTGTTCACTCGACTCATGGAAAAGGAGGGAGCCACTCGGCTGCCCGGCGTCGGCAGGTCTTGGCGGTAAAACCAGGTCGATCGCCACCCTTTAACCGAGTAGGGAGAGTCATAGCTGGAAAAGCGCTCTTCCCCTCATCGGACCCCGAGTCCCCACATTTGGATTACTTGGGTCCTCTCGTCATTCGGGCTCGTTTTCTTCACCGTCTGAGAGCGACAGGTGAATATGTGCTTGAAAAGACCCCAATGCGGTCGACAACCCAAGAATTCCTGCAGAGCGAAACGAAAGCAGCAAGATACACAATGGAGTTTGGGTGAAATGGTGGAGTTGCGCCCAAAAAGTTCGTAAACCCCGGAAAAAGGATTTGGCGGCAGAAAACCCCCTATCTCGTGGGTGGCCAGGAGGACGACTCACCCTCTTCAGTTACGGTTGCCACTCCGCGTCTTAAGCCTCGCCGACCCGTGGGGGATCAGTCCATCGCTAGCGGATCGGTGAGATCTTTCTCGGTGATGGTCGACGGATCCAGTCTCCTTGGACCCAGCCTGCGGGATCTTGGACCGCGAAGAGGAACCGCCCGACGGGCGCTCTCCCTTGGCCTTCGCCGCCGTCTTCTTCACCTGCTCTGAGGCGGCAGTCTTGTCCTTCACCATGGTCGCCAAGCGAAAAGTACTGAGCTTCGTGGCTGGATGCATTTGAGAGCGTGGCGAAAAGCTTTGGAGGCGGAGAGAGGAGAAGTGCGAGGACGACTGCTCAAAATGCCGGTCAACGCTTTATATGGGTCGCCTTCAGTGGTGATCGGTAGGCCCAGCAATCCCGTCACAATCCATAAGCGGTAGCGCTACGATACGTGGCGAAAAAGGCGGCACGAGGATCAAGGCGTCATCGTCTTATCCCATCCGAGTGCCGCGGTTTTCTCCGCTTCGCGCGCTCCCCAAAATTCGGATCCCGCGAAATCCGCTAACCGCAGAGCAACTCGTCAGATAACAGATTTCCTCAGATCCATCGCTCGGAAATCCTTGGGTTCACAAAGTTCATTCGACAAACGTGAAGAATGGATCAAGGCGACTGAAAGAGAAGTTGATGCCGTCACTAAAAGGTCGTTGATCCAGAGTAAGACGCACTCACAACATGAAGAACAGGTCGAAAAGATTATCAAATCCTTCCTCACTCAAACCTCGATCCATTCGGGGGCTAATGATGAAGTCATGTACCTGGGGTAGGGTCATAGACCTGCCCAAAGGTACCCTCCACAAGGACATTCACAAGAGAGACAGCCTTCCAGTCGACCTGGTAGGCTTCCACTCGACAGATTCAAAGACACTCGACTATGAAGACCCACTCGACCACCAAGAGTCCAAGAGCCACTCGGTGTCCAAACGGTCCGTAGTTAAATAGTCTTTATGACCTTAATGACACTTTATGTAAGGCATTACCAGTAACGCCTAGCTTTAACGGACCTTAAACCCTCTACTACATTGGGCTGGCTAGGGTCTTGGCGCACTCTATATAAGCCACCCCTCCACGGTGAAGGGTTCGCACCCTATAACACATACGCATATAATCGATCGACCGCCACCGGGCTCCGAGGCGTGGGGCTGTTACATCCTCCGAGAAGGGCACTGAACTTCGTAAATCCCTTGCATATACAACTACTCCATAGCTAGGATCTTGCCTCTCCATACCTACCCCCATTCAAGCTGTCGGACTTAGAACCACGACCTGCCTCTCTCCTTGTCCTATTCGGACTAGGGGGTGTCTTGCCCTACTGCCGCCTCTCCTCTTCTCCACAAAGGCCCACCATGGTCCATTAAGCCCTCGGGGTTTCGTAACCCCTCGGTACTCGATAAAATCGATTTCACCGAAACACTTCGATATCCAAATATAGGCTTCCAATATATCAATCTTCATGTATCGACCATTTGAGACTCTCGTCATGTCCGTGATCACATCTGGGACTCGAACAACCTTGATACATCAAAACATATAAACTCATAATATAACATCATCAAACGTTAAGCGTGTGGACCCTACGGGTTCGAGAACTATGTATGTCGGAGTAATGGACTACGGGTAGGCAAACCCGAGCCCTGAACCTTTCAAAACATCCAGGCGGACTCGCCTCAAGACCCCAAGGCAAAG